>JAVQJL010057976.1:0-25496 GCA_036024295.1 Nannoperca obscura
GTTAATACTTACTTTTGAGTTGACGTGGTGCATGGGGAAAAATAAATGCTGGAGCCGTTGCTCTCTTTTCCTCATGATACGTTGTTTTGTCATGATTTCTTGAGCCGGTCGTGACACAATGTAAACAGACCTTTCTCATGACGGCCATTTTCTCTTGTCATAACAGGTAAAGACGCTGACGAAGGCTCGGTTCCACCAACACTGGGGCCCTTACCTCAATTAAATGTTCATATTTACAATCTTCAGAATGTCCTCTGTGGATATTAAACTCATTCTGACAACATGGACGGGGAGTCAGACGTATAGAAGCTTTTTTTAAACGTGTTTATTGGAAGATAGAAAACATTAGCTTCATGTTTCATTTCACAGATGTGAAGTTTTATCTGAAACCAAAGTCTTTATCTTTATGTGTCTTGTCAGTTATGTTTTCTTCAGTGTCTCAGCTCCTGTGGTGAGAGGATTGTAACTTTTATGTCTGAAACAGATTGGACAGATGTTAAACATTCTCACTTCGTCCGCAGTGTAAAGCGTAGTTTAAATTACAGGCAGCAGCATTTCGCTCAAGGTGAGCCGAGCCTGCGAGCGCCTGCTTGTAATGAAACTTGAAATGTAGACGTTTGTTTTTATTTGCTCCTTAGTCGACTACACATAGTTTTATTTGTTTCACATCTATTTAAATGGAAAATTGAGGGAGAATAGGACTAAATCCAAACAGCCCAGAGAGGAAAACACAAGACAGCTTCAGCTCTGTGGGTGTAACAGATGAACAGACACTTTGAGAGACGCCCAGCACTCCCTTGGTACAAAAGCACATCCAGCCTCCAAATTCATCCTCATTAGTTTCCCATGATGAGTTTAATGAGCACCTCATTGGGAAGGTTTGGCTTCCCCTCTGTCCTCTGGGTCCTTTGGCATCACAGGCCCGAGAGCCCTTCAGATAGCAGAAGCTGATGAAGCGACATCCATCACCAAATAGAGGCGAGAGGAGGTGGTGAAGGAGAGACAGAGAGAGGAAGGAGATATAACGAGGGAGCAGAGCAGATGGAGCTGAGAGAGAGTCTGCCAGCACATCAGGGACGGGGGACAGCCCACGATTAGCAGAGCCACATCCATCATCCTGCAGAGGAGGGAGAAGGTGAAGAAGGAAAGGAGAGACAGCGGGACGGACTCACAAAGTGGTGAGAGAAAGCACAACAGCCTCGAGAGAAATCACATCGTTTGATGGAACAGAGCCTGGCCCTCACTAACAGAGGAGGACACAGCACAGCGTTCACAGTGTACAAGTGGCTAATATTTGTTCACTAAATGTGCAAAAACAAACTCCACATGTACAAACCCCTTTTCTCCGGTCAGCGTCACCTGCCTGTGAGCGTATCTTTATGTCCAACCGGTCATTGAATCACTGACCTGCTGCCTCACACTACAACACTTCTATCAGCCATTGTCCACCCACACAGGCCTTTTCATCCACGGTGCCTGATTAGACCTTGTCTCCGGAGGAGTCAGCCACAGATTGGGACTGATTGACGTCTCTGTTGCACCTTTCGGGGTGGGACACTTCAAATTACTGCAGAGAGTTTGTTGACTACATGTAATTATCAGAAGATAGGTCTGTTGAACCTGAGCAGAGGTCTGCTGAAGATACTGAATACACCTGTGAGGGCTTGAAGGGCCTTTAAGAGAAATTCAATTGTGACCGGAAGTCACCCCTGAGGGGAAGGGTTGGTTGTTGCTGTCCCGCTCCTCAGTCCTCTGCTGGACTGAGGACCGGGACAGTTACAACAGGGACATTTGGACATCAAAAGAACTAAATAACTGGTGTATCAGCCAGGCCTAAATCTTAATATATAATGTACATGATTACAAACTGCATATATACATAACACACCCATGATTGTAGTCGTCACCCAGCAGCCGGGGGAGAGAGTAGGAATCTTTTTCAGTTTCCAGGGAAGGAATACCTGTAGGTATGTGTATATTTTTCAAGCTTTGCTGAAAATGTTCCTGTTACTAGCCCGACAGCTACAGGGGTCGTAAACCACATGAAGTCCATATATGCACAGCATGGGATATCACAAGCAGTGATCCAACCTCAGTTTGCCTTGTCTTGACTTCGCACAGTTCGAAGGAAGTGCTAGTTAACCATGTGACATCATGAGTCCACACTTCCCCCAGGTCAACAGGGACCATAACGTTGATGTAGCCCTACTGAGATACGAACAGTCACCAGAAGAAATCCTTATGGACCAAGAGCAGGAGAGGAGATACTGACAAAGACAGCCCCAAAACACTTTTTGATCACACAAATCGCCAAACCTCTGCTGCCTCTGCACAACGATGACAATGTCAGAAAAAAGAGGTTGTGTGTGTTAAAATCAGGCTTCTGTAGAGAAGTCATGGTTGATACTTCATGCAGGTTTGGTGGAATAAAGTTCAGTTCAGTTAGTTGTCAGTCATTAAAGATGCTTATTATAAATAAGTGTCCTTAAATCTGCTTAGAAACCTCCAGTGATAGTGGTCAGTACATCTACGGGTACATTGCTGCCGGTAGCTAATTTAAAGTACTATTAATGGTGCCAATTATCCAAAATATAAAACATATATAGTCTCAGCCAACTCATCGACTCCATGGCATTAAACATTACACTTACATTACATTATACAAGCTTAGAGCAAGATTAATAATGACAGTATCAAAATCCATTAATATTCACTTTCGTTAATATCAGTTACACATGTGAAAATGTCTGCTGTTAAAAAAGGTTTATTGTGACCTTGAGAGAGCAGTGTCTCAGATCGGTCTGTGATATTTATATATATGTGTTTTGTATTGGTTATCTTTGATAAAGGTCTTTAAAGGTCAGAACATGTGTTTGCATGCTGTAAGTTCACGTGTAGTTAAAACACCCTGCTGCAGCAGCGTGTGAATTATCAGTAGCTAGAGGCTAAAAGGAGGAGTTAAACTCAGGGGTAATAAAATGTGTCTTTAAAGCTCTGGAATCTGCCTGCTGGGTTTCAAGGTTGCACTTTGGGAACCAGCGGTGAAATGCAGTCTCTCATCCTGGGATATGGTCTCATAAAATATACTGTTGCTCCTCAGGCAGGTCTGGACTGAAAGTTAAAAGGTGTCCATCACACCTGCTCTCCACTGGCTCTGGCTTTTAACAGACTGGTTTAATGTTTAAAATAAAGGTCATATACACATGCAACTCAAAGTGGATAGAGCTTCAGTGTTAGTGTTTTAAATAGTCCCTTACTTCTTTATTCAAGCTGCCTCCTCTCTTTCATTCAGTGATTTCCTACATTTCCCAGAGTGCCTTCCAACAACATCTTGCTGCTGATATGGGTGGAGATGTGGTGAGTGTGTTCCGCCTCTGAGAGATGTTACATAAAGCATAAATCAGCTGACAACATTCATTATAATATAAAATAAGAGTTATTCTGATCTTAACCTTCACCGGTTTGTTGGCTTGTTCATTCAAACACACTCTGGGAGTTCAAAGTTAATCTCCTCCCAGCCATAGGAGGCTTTTATTGTGAAACATCTACAGGAAGTGTGTTTCATAAACAGAATCTCAACTACTACTATATGTCCAATTTGCCATATTTGGTATATTTCTTTTCTAGCAACTCCTGCTATTATTTGAACATTTGCTATTATTTGTGCATGTAGAGTGTTTGCAGGAATAGAAACAAGTTCAAACAAAATAAGATTCCTGCATTATCAATATAAGCCCACACACAGATGACAGATGTTGCTGCGTGGGTCAAACCGTCCAGTTACAACCATTAAGTCACAATTTAACCTTTTTATATGCAGCAATGAGCCACACATCTCTATGTTTTAGAAGTTAAATTGCTTTAAACCAAACGAAGCGCTGTAAATACTTGTATTTCCAACCTTTAAATGAAGTTATGGAAGTGAGAATTACGACCACCATCTCCTCCTTGTGCCTGTCAGCAGTGCCAGAGTCGCAGTGAACTGGTTGGAGATGTTTGTCATTGTCCGTGAAGTTAAGCTTTTGCTTAGTTGAGCAAATTCAAGTAGCCCGGAGTTTACCAGAGTACAAATAAATGAATGAAGCAGATGGCAGAGTGATGGAGAAGAAAAGGAAGAGAGAAGAAAGAAAATATATAAGTAAGAAGACCTCTGTGCCAGCTGAGAAAACAACCCGCAGGGGTTTATGCAAATGCCCGAATCGTGGCCTCTCCAGAAATCCAAATTCAGCTCCAGCACGTGTCCGAGCTCCCCCTCTGTGGAGTCCTTACACGCTTTATTATTCATTTCCAGACATCACTTGTGGCTCCTGGCCATATTTTCAGAGAGCAGAGCAGGAAACATCCTTGAGAGGCGTCGGGCAGCGAGACGGCGAGTAGCGGTAACACTTCAGCTCTCTCCAAAGGAGTTACCAATGCCTGCGGACGAGCAGAGTCCCACAGAGGGATGCTGGGATGTAAAATAGCATATGGCCAGGCACTATCATTCTAATTGCAGCTGTCTGTGAATGACAGGTTTCCACGCAGGACACTAAATTCACCTTGTGCTTTTGCATCTGCTTATCTCTCTCCGGGAGCACAAGAACACTTCCAATAAGAAGCTGCTGCACAGAGAAACAGCAAGAACAGCAGAAAACGAAATGTTTCCGTACTGCTGCAACTTATATTCCCCCTCACATGTAAGTGCACATTTAACTAAATGTACGTGAAGTGATTTTTCTCTACTTTTCTTGTTTTAGTTCCTTCCATCGCGGTGTTGCTCCCACTGCAGTGGTGGTTTGGGAAGTGATTACACTGTTTCAAGGACCAAACCAGTGGTTTTGCACATTTCAGCTCATTTACTGCAACAAACGGATGCATACAGGAGGTTTTTTCATCCAGGTATTTCTGACATACTGTAGATTTAGCTTTTGTTTGCATACTACATGTTACATTTTGGCAAAAAGCAGTACCTGCTGCTTGTATAGCAGGCGGTTTTGAAAACAGCCCATGTGTAGGATTGAGAACACATGTCTTTGGTGCCCCTCAGCTGAAATATAAATAAAGGGAATGTGACAAACAGGAGTTTCACTATTTTGCCATGACCAGTAAACAGTGAATGAGATACTCAACACCAGAAGCTTTGGTAGCGGTTCCTATTCTCATCCATCCAAGTCAGACTTACGACAACCTGTTCATCCACGCCTGCAGACTTCTTTCTGCTGTCATTTTTGTGGCTCCTGCAGATGAAGGTCACATTCTTAATTTAGCCTCCAATGCCAAAAGCAACAACTCAAAGTTCTGAAACCAGGCTACATTCACATTTCTGTAGACGTACCTGAGTTACCGCTAAGTTGGTAGCCATAGTCAAGTATCCACGATCTTATACCTGAACCTGAAACGGTTGAAATGATGTTGTTAACTTATTGGTATTTACCTCTGACTTCACTCCTGAACACAGCCAGCGTCCTAAACAAGAGGCAGTAAACGTCAGCTGGCCCATAAGTTCAAATCCTGATTTAATTCCAGTTTTTATGGCAGTGAAAATATCACACAGCTTTAACGATTTAGCAACTAAAGAGCTTCCAGCGTTCCTGCTCTTTAACTCACGTCCAGTCATTAGTTAAAGGCAGTGCTGTTGGGATTGGCTCAGCAGTTTGGGTAAATTAGGAGCAGGATGTTTTGTCAGGCTCATATACGCTGAGATCAGTGGACGAGATTCTCAGAGTTAATTGGAATTATGTCGAGATGCTGCCAGACATGTTTCTGTGCTGTTAACAACCATTTAAAGAGATTAACAGCAGTAACTCCCTTCTGTTTTGCTCAAAAGGAAGATGTAATTCTAGTTTATTAAGTATTGATTACTTCTCTTTAATTTCTCACTGCTTTAAACTTTTAGTGACAAACTACAAAAAAACTCATGGACTCAGTGATGGAAAAAAAAGGTTTTGTCAGAAGGGTCTTCTTCTTCTTCTAAAATAAATGAAGGTTGACTTTTATGGCACTTTTTTGTGATACTTTCACAACATCTCCAAGTTTTGGAGAGAGTTTCTCACCATTAATTAATTTATCTCCCCCTTACTCTGGCCTTATTGCCAAAAGTATTTATAATTTCTGACAGTGAGAGTGGGAAGCTGCTGCTGGCAGGGGGAGAACAGGAAGAACGCCAGGGAGTAAAGTTATATCTTTAATTAACACGGACAATGTTATCTCCTCGACTTCAACGGCTGATTTTTCAGCCAGAAGGCTCCAGCTGTAGGACGGATATAATATTAGCTGTAGAGGAGGAGGGAGAAATCACTGTGGGTCACAGCCTGCAGATCCATGAGCAAAACCCAGTGGCGGGACTTTTCCACCTGGAGGAGGTGGTAAATCTCCAGCGTTGCCCCACACGTGCACCACAATAGTCATTTAATAAAGCGACCGCTTCTGTTTTCTGCTCTCGTTGGGATTAAACATGTTAATGAAAGCTGAATGAATTGCATTTCATATCACCATGGTCGGCTCTTTATTGAAATAGATGTGCATTTTGCACTTTTACTTGTCACCGTGCCTCCTTTGGTGCCAAAATTCAAATGGAAATGTACTCAGTCCTCTCATCAAGGTGGGTCTCTGCCTCTGACTGGCTAACTCTAACCCTGACCCAAACCAAGAAAGGTGAGTACCGGCCAATCAGAGGCAGAGTAGGACGGCTCTTCACTTCGACCTCTGCTGCTAACATCATGTCGATGGGAGAAATCGTTGCAGCTCTCATGCCTTAGCTGACGCCGCTGGTGCTAACTGAGCATCTGTAACTGACGTTTTTGATCCCATACATGTCACTAGCAGCCAAACCTCTTCTGATACAACCCTGGTGTCAGCTGGTAGCTGCTAACAGCTAACAACAATCGTTTACACCAGTTATACTCCTGAATCTAAGCATATCAGTTTACATACAACTGCTAATGTGCTGAATATTCACCATGAGACTAAATGAAACGTCAGTACTCCATGAAACCTGGTGTCTGCGCCAAAGCTATAACTTCTTTTTAGTTTCACTAATCTGTTGTTTGGAGATCATAAAATGGGTTTTTCTTCTTATGAAACCCACTTTATGTCCACAGGAGGATATAAATCAAGATCAGGTGGGTTAATAACGATGCTTAAGGCTCACGTTGTGATATACGAGATACGTTGTGAACACAGTAGAAATCAGAAGCAGAAGTGTTTGCAGCTCTGGAAAGAGAAGTCTGAGCTTTGAGATCAGAACAGTATGCGTAATTGTAAGCTGCATAACAGAGAATGCAAATTAGAAAACTTTGGCACCACACAAACCATTGCACAACAAATATAATGATGAATGCTGTAAAAATGCCTACAGGGGCTCTCACACTGTCTGTAGCAGCACCGATGGAGCACTTGTACTTGATATAAATTTAATTAATCCATTCTAGACTAAACAGATACTTAAAATGACAAATATCATTTGGTGTGCGTTAAAAGATGCTTTACTGAGATTAAACAAAAGTGTACGTGGGACTAATGTACACGTACCTTTGGAGGCCTCAGGTAACAACAACGTTATATCAAACCACAGAAAAGGATCCTTCTGTGCACTCGTGTGTGCTTTTCATCTGTCGGTCAGTCACATGTGTCGCCCACCTCCTGCTGATGCCATTTACTGTCGACAGCTCCATGAGCATTTATTAGGAGCAGCCAATGGTAATGACCGTTGACATTAGCTGTCATATATGGTGTGCATCTACATCGCTGGCAATAACATAATTACACGCCTGAGGGCCAAATCAAATTACGAGCGTGTCTTTGAAATAACAAGTGAGGCTGTAAAACCACAAAGTAAACATGAAGAATGAGAGAGTCTAATTCCAAAATCAGTCCTGATGATTTGGTGGATAATTAGCTGAGAGGTTTAGTTTCATGCTGGAGTGGGGTGAGCTGATCCCAACACGTGTGCCGTGGAAATGAGCCATTAATAGAGTCACGATATGATTCATTATATTGAAACATTAAGGCTCTTTTTGTCACTTATGGACACCTGGCTTTTATGCTGCATTCATGCTAAGTCACCCGAGTGGAAGACACACAAAGATGTCACCTACTTCAGCATATATTGTTACATATTCATCATGATGTGTGAACAATAAAGTATAAGTTATAATGTTAGTTGCTTTCATTTAAGTGTTGGAGTTGATATTGACTGAAGGTGCAGTGATGGAGGCTCTACAGCTCTTCAGTTAGGAGCCGTCATCATTACCTCGTGATACAAACCTGCTGAGAGCGCGGAGGTCAGTCCTGCAGTGGGAAGAGCAGCAGCTGCAGCTCCATCCACAAACCTCAGAATCTTAAAGAGGCGTTCAGGGACCTTTGCTTCCCACAATAATATCTTGAAGAGATATTTTTTCTGGTTCCTTTCCATCTTTTGGGCATTAAGCAGGTTCTGTCTGTTTTCTTTTTGAACAGTTAAAATAATACAACACTAGTTTTTGTGATGATTCACCATCAGGCAGCAGGGAGAAGGACCCACAATGAAGAGCGTCAGCTCCAGAGAACAAGACGGGTTTATTGAAAAAAATAACCAACAACCCAAAACACCAGGGGGTGTAGAGATAACGTTGAACGACACGATACAAGAAACGGCTATATATAAAGGAAAGCAAACGAGGAGATCAGACACAGGTGAGTGACGAGGAACCAGACAAAGACAGGAAGTCAAAAGAGTAACAAGAACACAAGCACACAGACTACAAAATAAAACAGGAAATGGGGAGACCAGACAGTTTTACTGTTTGCCTAAGTTTAACTAGTTAAACTCATCAAGCAAACGACAATTTTCCAATCTGACGCTGCTGTTTCACTGACCAACGGCTTTTTATTAACTCTCAATAATAAAATCTAATAATCCAGACTGGTCCTCCAACAGCGCTGCTCACAGAACAAATGTGAAACTTTAAATGTCTGCATTTTCTTCTAAACATGCACCAAATTCAAACCAATTTATTCTGATTCAAATTAAGCAGCAACAATGCACTCCTTGATTAGGAAGGAGTCTCCTGTGATGTTGCCTGCCATGTGTGGAGCTTTTACTGTGAAATCCTGTGTGATCAGGCCTGCAGGTAAGACCTTAGCCACAAACTCCATGACCAAAATAAATGGAGCTAAGCTTTTTAAGACGTCTCCAGCTCGGACAGTGATGGCTGCCTACAGGCTCCTGCACCGACCTGGAAAATCCTGACCAGGAAAATGAATCAGTTACGCTTTTCCTTCCCTTAACAACAATCACGGAGGTCCCTCAAACTGGCCACCAAAGTGTGATCTGTGTACTGTGCTTGTACAGCTCCCAGGTGTGTATCCTCTGTATGTCAATGAATGGAAAGCAGAGGTTTGTTAAACCAGCAGCAATAAAAACACAGCATGTGTTATCCACACGCCAGCGAGTGGGTGAAACTGTGTTGCTTTGGATTGCAAATTAGCCGACAGCTGACACTCTCCAAAGAGCAGAGCAAGCAAGCTGTGTTTCTGCTTTACGCCCTGTGAACCCACTATTGTGTGTGTGTGTGTGTGTGTGTGTGTGTGTGTGTGTGTCAACTTTCTTTTAACAGAATTTGTTGATCTTTTTTCACACCCTGCCCTGTAATTAATGGAGCACTGGCAGCGTCTTCTCCTCACATGCACCGACTGAGCGCTCGACTTTGTCTGAAGTCAAGAATGGGATTCAAAAATAAGTGAAGTTGGAAAAATATGGTTGGGGATGGATTCCCCCTGGAATAGACAGAAAAGAGTATTAAAGCACTCATGTACTTTACAGATTATATAGATTTAAATAACTCTATACTATATAATCTGATGATCCAATCTGAGGACAACAGATGGTTTTTCACCTTTAATCTGGCTGGAAACATAATCTTCCTGCAGTCTCGTGTTATTGCTCCCAAACAGGGATCAGTGAAGGTTTCCACACTCACACCTGCTCTGCACTCGTGCATCTTTACAAAGATACATCTGTGTAAATACAAGTGCATACATCTGAACTAAAACTGCACGTCCACTTGGTATTAACATGTGATGTGTTGTCTTCTTTCTGCCTGCACTGAGATCAGATATCAATATGCAGATTAGGGAGGCAGAGCTGGAGGGTTGGTCAAATGAAAAACATAAGTTTTAAACAGACCACCCTCTCCAAAAATACGTCCGTATACGTCGTCTGTGCAAGCTGCAAATTAGCACCCATATTTATCTTGATCATTAGCTGGGGACCTCTAGTGGCCGTAGAAATTATGACGGGAGTTGAAGGAAGAAGTGGTGAGGTCGTGTAAAGAGTGACAGAGTCAAACACAAGACTTTCAACCAGGAGACGACAGTTCGTGTCCCGTTTGAAAGCAGAAGTCTACGTTGACGCCAAATCGTAATGTTATGTTACGTGTACCTTAACTTACAAGCTAACTAAACTTTAACTGTTAGTGGAACTCGGGTACTCTGCAGCAGACCTCAGACCTTCAGCTCTTGTTATAAATTTTACCCAATGAGGATCTGCAGACCGAAACCATGAAGCTTGCAGGTTTGAATTTTCCTGCAGTTCCTCGAAGCAGCAGTGATCCTCACAGTGATACCAGTGGTTTATTGGTGTCCTTGTTGTTTCTGGTGTTACTAGTTATATTGTTTGCTGTCTCCAGGTCCTCGTGCATCAACAACGTATTCCTCTAGTTACTTTATATTTGATTTTATACCACTAGCGTTCCCGCGTGTATTCCCAATGGCGATGATACTCAGTTCATTTGTGAGCATCAGCTAATCAGAGGCAAGACACCTGGTCAATGAGCGGGTTTTTATACGCCAGTAGAATAGTAAGCACTTATTGTCTGTGCTGTAATTGGCCTTCTTTCTCGTGTCAGTTGGAGAACACATGAGAAATGATCCGGATACGTGGATCAGTCCAGTCTGCCTCAGCTCTGTTTGTTCATTAGGAGCTGCTGGTGGTCAGATGTCAGGATCTGTCTCCTCTTTTACTCATAAATCCTTTTGTTTTTCTACATTGTTTCCTCATTACAGTCTCGCTCCTAACAAACCGAGTTTGGTTGTCAGAGGACTTTGACTTCATTTTGTAGTTTTTCTCCTTCACTTCACTGTGATATTGGGCTAAACATTACATTTGAGTTAATGTAGCTGATCACATGACCCTCATGAGTTCATGAAAGCTTCTGAAGTTCCAGAAACCTCGCATCAACATGTTCCATTACTTCTACCTATGAATCTAATTTCAACCAGATAACAAACACTGAATAAGTAATCAGTCAGAATGAACCCATAACATTACCAGAAGTGCAAGATGAGTGAATCTGGACCAGCTGCTGCCGGAGGAGTGTCCTACACACTGTATGACAGAAGCCAGTTCACTACATGTCCCACTGGGTGAGTTGGCAAAAATGACATATTGGTCCCACTTTTTGTCAGAATACACTTTATAAATGTTGCGGTACGTGAATCGATCGCCGTGCTACTGAACGATGTGAAGAGAAAAGAGAAAATAAGGAGGACGTGTTTTTAATTTGTGCCGCCAGTCTGCACCAAGAGCAAGCTTTGGCCTCATTGCAGCCATGTATTTTTAAATTCAATTGTTCCATAAAATGGTGCTTACAGATAGAAAGTGTGCAGTGTACGCCAGTGTGCTATCTGTTTGCACGTATCTTTAGGCTTCTGCCAGTGTATTCTGATCATTGCATGTAGTATTCTGATTGGTTGGTTTGCAGAGTTTTGAAGCAGGCTGTGTTTGGTCACCACAGCTCTAAACTGTCCATTGGTGACCTTGAGCACCATTTTGGTTCTGACAACCGAAGATTTCACTACACTTCCATCATGGTGGTCATCTTTCATCTGCCACAGCCTGAAATCTCAGGTTAGTTGGAGAAGGATCTTGTCCAAACAGAACGTTGAACTTCTGCATGTCTACACTTTTATACCTTCACTCAAAACAAAACAAGTCAACATGTAAATTGTGTCCTGAACATTTTCTCTGTGCTGAAACGGTGCCTGTAAACATTTTATATGTGATTCAAATTACAATAGAGACATCCAATAAAATACATATGCAGTGCGATGGTGAACAGGGCTTCCTGTTTACTCCACACAACATGTGAGCCGACAACAGTGCCACCTGTGTTTTCCACTTGGTTTCAGGTCAGATTCATCAACCACAGGTGGCCAGATCAATGTGAAACGTTTAATTATTGTTGTGACAAATGGCAGAGGCATTTAGCAGGGTTTGCTGAGCAAATGATCTCCGTGATTGCAGTGGGGGAGTGTGCCTTGATTCACAATGACAAGTCATGAATTATTAAGCCACCAGAGCTGCCTCATGCCCTGAAGCCATGTTTCTCTTTGTAGATGGAAGCCCAGCGGGGGCAAACAAAGGGGACACAAAGGGGATTTCATTTCGAGCCACCCACAAAGCCGAGGCTGAGGGAAATGTAGGTTGGTGTTGGAGCTGCCAGTCGAATAATACATGGAGGATTTGCACATTCCTGCAGTTTAGTTTAGCAGAAGAGAAATGACTCATGAAGTCATGAATAAATAAAAAAATACAAGAAATACAGCTAGTTGAAAAGATGTAATTATGGAAGTCAACACCTACACGGCATATACATATCAAAGGAACATTACATCATGTGATTCAAGTACAAACATGTTGATATGTAATGACATGACCCAGTTTCACTCCAATCCTCAGCATGAGAAAAGCTTGAGTCTGAGCAGGTCAAGTCATTGTTTCTTCATCACCTCTGATGAAGAAACATTCTCATCCTTTCACAAATAACCACAGCTCTGTACTGTCGGTCACAGCATTCCCTGAAGGAGACTTTGTACTAAGCTTCTGTGAAGTTTGAAATCCACTTTCCACTGCTGTGAGTGCCTTACAGAAGGTGAAGAGAATTATGTTCAGTATGTGGTCTCTGCTGAGCCGTGTGCCTCTTCTTCCTCTTCTTCCTCGACCTTTTCTCTCTGCTGCACTGAAACGCTCTCATGTTGTGTCATTTGATGTTCATCAATTAACATCGTCCCTGGATTTTCAGATAATAAAGACACCACAAGTGTTTTAGCCCACATCAAACGCAGATGGCAGCACACCTTGCACGGCAATTGCTTGCAACTGTTAGGAAATGAACATGTGCAAACCTTGCTACCCATATTATCACATTCAGTTGGTCTTCACCGCAAGCAAATGTCCCTGGGCCGAAGCAGGACTCTGCATCAACTACAGTCGTGTGTGATTTGTCTCGGCAGAGTGCAGAGGGAGATTTCCCCACTTTTGAAATCCCAGTAATGTTAGATATCAACATTAAAACATTATATTCTGCGTATTCTGTTCTCCGTGTTGGTAATAAGACATCCTTCCTGTCTGCAGTGAGCCATTGATTTAGTTTGCTCTTTGTGTGAAAGTACACGGACCTTTTAAAGGTAAAGTTTAGACAGTGATGTGTTTGTGCACATCCCAAGGCCACAATCGTTTCTTTTCCTCTGAGAACAAGTATGTGAGATATATACAGGTTCTTTTTTGTCAGATTTGTAGTCTAGGACATGTTTTCAGTGAAAATAGTTGGTCAAGTTTTCTGTCAGAAGTTCAGCGTCTTACTCGAGTGGCGCAGCTGCTTCATTATGACTGTGTTTTACCACCATCTTCCATCATACCAACCACCCTGAAACAGAATCTGCTGCAGAACTCATTTATTGAGGCAATGATGAGCCCATTTGACATTTTTCCCTGATGCTGGTACCAGAGGACGGCTCATGGAGCGTCCACATCTGGACATTAGTTTACTACAAAGGTGGGGCCGAGTGACTGGAGTTTTAGGGGACCATTCATTTATTCACCAAACTTGATGACAATCTGACCAGTGTGACAAAAACAATACTACAGCAGAAAGGAGATATCCCATAATGTAATTAAAACAAAGCAGGAGGTAAGACTGTTCGCATTGTGTGCATTCAGTTTAGTATTTATATGTTTACACTTCATATTGTCTGCAGTATTTCATTTATTGTACTTATTATTACGATTCTGCAGGGCAGGTTTCTCAGCAGAGAAGATGAGGTGAGGTGAAGTGAAGTTCGCTACGAGCAGACCTTCACTTGAGAATGCAACGCAGAGTGATTTACTCAGGCTTAATCTGAAGCAATGGGGGCTTTAGTAATACCACAGTTCTGCTTTATTATTCATATGTATTGAACTTACTGTGAAGACTAAAAACTGTGAAGTATTGCTGTGATATTCTAACCTCAGAAGCACTTTACAGAGCAAAACATGCTAATTATATGCTGCAAATTTGTAACCTGGTGCTAATAAGCACTGGATATGAGACGAGAGAGAGAAAAGCCACAGTTAATGACTCATACATTACTAATACATGTCAGCTAATAACCGGTAAATAGGATTTTCTTAATTGAAAGTGTTTCCCACCAGGCTACTGGGGTTTCGTTTAGTCAGTTTTCTTTTAAAATGAGCTAACTGATGTAGAAGCCGGGAGGAGTGACAGATTTATCAGCCGCAGCCAACATTTATTTGGTTACAGCAACATTTACAAGACAAAGTCCCGACATGTGATGAGTTCTGTCTTTTTTTCCTTTTGCCAATAATGTCTCACGAGGTGATGTTTCCCCAGCAGGGTCGCCGAGGGCTGTGATTCCCCCTCAGCACGCCACTGCCTCCTCCTGACCTAATTACCACAAATAATTGCTCATAATTCTCCACCAGGATCCAGAGGAAAAAACACTCAAAATAGCATCTTCAGCAGTCATTACCAGCTGTTACATGAGAATCACGTTATTCTAAAAACAACATATCCACTGCTGGAAGAGAGCAAACCATCTCTAGGATTGCTGTCATTCAAACAAGCTTGCAGAATGTATTTTTGTAAGCTTTGCTTTTTTGTGCTCTTATTTTTAGAAAACCTTTATTTAGACAGGATGTAACTTCATGAGACACGCCAATGCCATGAGAGGGCTCTTGAGTTGACTTGATTAGCTCAAGAGCAGCTCTGGTGTGACTTGGAGGCAAAATAGACTTTATTAATCCCCAAGGGGAAATTGCAGTGTTGCAGTAAAATGGAACAATAAAAACAATCAGCATAACAAGAAAATACACACACACACACACACACACACACACATATATATATATATTTATGTCTGTACAAATCAGTGTGATGTCCACTGCCACTCAGAGGACAGGTCTCCTCTCCCGGCTCAGAGGGGAGTCATTATAAACACATATCACTGTGGGCATGAATGACTTCCTGTAGCGGTCATTATTACAGCGGAGCTGCAGGAACCTCTCACTCAAAGTGCTTTGCTGTCTGACCAGTAGGTTGTGCAGAGGATGTGTCCATTACGCTGAGCAGTTTGTGCAACATCCTCCTCTCCACCTCCACCTCCACCTCCACCTCCAGGGGCTCCAGAACAGAACCAGCCTTCCTAATCAGCTGGTTGAGCCTCTCAGTGTCAGCAGTCCTGATGCTCCTGCACCAACAGATGGCTGCAAGAAAATCACACTCGCAACAACAGACGATGAGCACATCACACATTTTCATAACAAACACTTTGTTTCCAGCTAAGCGCTGTAGTAGTTGTCACTTTAATGCCTATGTGTGATGATGGGTGTGCTTTACATGTGTTTAGTTCACGTTAGTCATTTATTTGTTATATTGTTCTTATTTCCTGTGAAACCTTTTGAAAAGACATGAATGGAAACTATAGTAAACAGGAGTACAGTAACGCAGCGCAGTAAAGAAACACGCTCCAGCCGAGAGTGGCAACAAGGTGCTAATCACATCCATGTTGAGTTCATGTATTTGGATTGCTAACTTCCTGCTGCTAACAGAGTTTAATGTATTATTTCACCTTCTGTTTGTTTAATATCTGTTCTTTAGCTCTAACGTTGGTCTGCCACTGCAACAAACGGAATAAGCGACATGAGACGTTCAGCATTTGTGACTGCTACGATAAAGAAGCTCATTATCCCGTCACTGTGTCCCCGACTTTAAACAGATTGCAGCTGTATTTTTGGGAGCTTGGCCCGTTGGTCACCTTTCTCAATATGTGACGGGGAGATTGGCACTGATATCATCTCTGTGTCTGCGGTTCTGTACGGTGTGCATCCCCCCCATCTGGCGCTCTAAGTAGGTCAATACAGATTCAACTACTTCTATGCAAATGCACATTTGGCTCCTGCGGGTCTGGTTCTTATGATCCGAGGCTCTGGGATTTGGTGCTGGATGAAAAGTGGAGGTTGGAATGACTTTTCGGATGACTTTAACTGCAGCCTTTACTTTATGTCTGTCTCACACCAGAAACACACAGATGAACACACACACACACACACACACACACACACACTAGTGAGGTTTAATTGATTTTTTGTTGCTGTGGATAAATTCATGTTCCGCATCTCATGTCACTGGCTGCAGCCCTTGTCTTCTGGCCAGGTAAACCCCATTCATCACATAGTGCCTCTGCAGGCGCCGACCCGCGAGGTAACGCCTCTGTTACTGAGCTCACTCAACCTCGAGCTGCCCTTTCAACACACACACCCAGATATCCTCAGGGTACATGTAGCTGTACACTACATGGACTCACTCTGGTGTTATTTAGAGATGATGACTTGAGTCAGATTACATGGACACATGGGTGTTCACACACTCACACACAGATGGGTCATTATGTATGCCCAGTTCATTTCAAAGTTTGCAGCTGGTGTGACCCTGAGCTTGTTAGCTGACAGTTAGAGGAGCCAGTGCACCATCACTGATTAACTGACTAACCTGAGCATGTAGCTCCACCCACTTGCACCACCACAGGTTGACCACCAGGGGGAAAGAGACTCCAAACAAAGGCTAACCTGAAGCCCAACAGTGACTTAGAGCCGTCAGACTTCCTGGGTGAGTGGAAATGTTGCAACCAAAACAGGAGACCACGTAGGAGCTGAGAGAGAGCACTGAAGACTCATCAGCCCGGGTGATCCGGATCAGTTCTGAGAGGAGAGAAGAGACATGGACGGGTTGTCACGGGTGAAATAAAGATCTCCGGTGAGCTGGTGTGTTTTATAATCTTCAGGCCGAGGCTGGAGTCTCTTTACAGAAACACGCTCACATGCTAAATGAATGAATGCAAAGACAAAGACACAACGGGCTACCTCTGCATGTTTTATCCATCCGCCCCTGGAGGGTTCAGCACTTCCTGCCGAGGCCCCAGTGATAAATGACAGCTGCCGTTTCAACAGGGTGAGCAACACGTGCCACAGTTCATTTTTAACTCCAACTCTCAAAGTGCTGACTTGAAATGAGCTGTGGCATCAAAGCTAACCCGAGTCTTTGTTCCTGCGTGACCCCAGCAATGTTTAACCAGCCGGGGTCCCACAGGGCGTCCGGCAGGAGACACGAATCAAGAGGAGCTTCGATCCACACGCAGAGCGAAGGTCGCGTACCGCTGGAGCGCTTAATTCAATATGAAAATCCACGGAGCCCACACCGGCCCGCCGTTTGATTCCTGACACTTGAAAGTGTAGTTCTGAAATCATTATGAATCCAGCATCACTGCTGTCGGGGGTGTGGGGAGGCTGAGCTTGAAATCTGCATGTACTTGAAAAAGTTCCTGCAGGTATTTTCATTCCTCTGTTGTAAAATAGATTCTTTCTTCTCTCAATAACTTTTCTTTGATGTGTCCAAGTTCTTCAGTCCTGTTGGTCAATTCAGTCTAAACATACAGTTTGGTATTTCTTTTAGTCCAACAGACACATTTAATGTATTATTGCTGCTCTGAGCTGAGCAAGAAGCGATCAAACGGGAAGAGGGAGAAGAGCGCTGTCATATTAATCATCCTGCAGCCGCTCTTCATCTCCTCCTTTAACCACACTTCATGTTGGAGTGGCTCCGGCCTTGTACTCTCTCCTGGCATGTCATTCTGTCAAATAAGGAGACTTCCTGGAAACGCCGCATGTCAGGTTAAAAACCTTCACTGACAGGAATAATTTGAGTTCCAGTGAGTCAAACCGCTGCTCTGCAGGAAGAATTCATCTCATTGGTTGTGTGAAAGTCAGTGGGAGGAGCCAAAGAAGCTGTTACGGAAGAAAATTGACATCTTGAAACTATTTATATGTCTTTTTTCATTGAGTCAGGTGTGTGATATCCACAAAGAGGGAATGGATTGGCTAAATATCTTGTAATCGAAACCCGTCTCAGTGTAACACAATACAACTCAACAGCAGCACAAAATACCCCTTCAGACTGAGAATGTGTTGAGAATCAACACTAACATTATATACTTAGTGTTGTGTTAGAGAGGCGAACCCACGGGAGGTAAACCAGGTCAGATGTCCTGGGTCAGGGGCCTCTAACCGTTAAATATTCTGCTGGAATCATTTGTCAGGGGGGGGGCTTTTGGAGATGCTCTTGTCCATCTTGGTGGACATACTGACTCTAATGCCTCAATCTGTGGATTGTTTTGAGGGTTTCAGTCTAACGCCTTTGAATATTTCTGCAGTATATCCCCGAGGTCCCTGAAGTTTTACAGGTTCAACTGCAGAGCTGCTGCCGTCAGAAAGTACACTCGCATCATGCTCGAGCGTAAGATCAGTCCTCATTGACTTCTATGATTAAATCCACAAAGTCATGATGAAAATGTGTGTATAAAGATAAAAAACACAGAGTTTCTTTTGTGGTCTTGACAGTTTTACTCGTGCTGAAAATAAAAAGCAGGACGGGAGATTCTGTATGTAGTTTGTAGCCGTCCTCCCATTTGTCCGGATGATGAAATATTTGACTACTGACGACTGAGAGGAAATAAGAGGAGGTCAGTGATTTGTGTGAATGAATGCATGGATGTGTTTTGCCTGCCAGAGAGATGATGCATGGCCTGCTGCATTACAAGAGGTTGTTGTTACGTGGAGATTCAGTTCTGCCACTTTCAAATGTAGATGTTTTATTAAAATCGAACTCATTTTTATGTGAATATTGAAGTAGAAAAGCTGTATGGAAACAGTGCATTTGATAAAATGTCGCTCGCTTGAGGTGGTTTGTGTCTTTGTTGAGAAAGAGTTGATGCAGTAAACGGACTCCGACCAAGCGAACATCTAACTCACATGACTGATCAGCTGTTTCCGCTGAAGCGCTCGTTCACTTGTCTTCGTCTCCAGACTGAACGAAACATGGCCGACACTAGCTGACAGGAAGGGAACACATTCCTGAGGACCTCTCTGCATGTTTGTTCTGTAGATGTTAGATGGACAAGTGGATTCTTCTTCTTCTTCTTCTTCTTCTTCTTCTTCTTCTTCTTCTTCTCCGTATACTGACGGTTTACAGCTGTGCATGAAGTAAAGCCTCGACTGCCAACTTCTGACCAAACTACGCTTTGCAAACCAAACCAGTTCATGGAAATGTCACATCTGCTTAGAATTTGCTGGACAATTGAATGGAAACACGGCTAATGATGGCACTCTTAAAAACCAAACTTTACTAAAACTGAAAGAGTTTTCTTGCTGAGCCAAATGTTTTCGAATGGAAGCTTTAAATAAAGTTGTTCTTAGTTTTAATGGAAGCTGAATCGCCTCTGGAAATAAAGATGAACCTTCCAACATCCAGAACTCCTGTACTGTAGGTGGGGATGTTGAATGATGCAGTTTGGGTAATGAGTTTGGTCCAAAATGGATGCAGCGTTATACAAAGTATGAATCTTCATGTAGCTCTCGCTCTGCGTTAGCTGTAATGTATAACACAATTCTGAATCCTATTTTGGGTTTGGAATTACTTACAGTCAACACATCCCCTCATAATGGTGACTGACATGAAAGGAATCCGGCCACAGTAATGACTTGGATTTCTAATCAGCAGATAGGCTCTGATGGATCTGAGGCAGCTGCTCACACACACACACACACACACACACGTTAGAACTGTAGATATGCGTACCCACACGTTAAGCGCCCACAGCTGAGGACTTTGCACATCATGTCTGCTAATGACGAGTGGAAGAAGACCCGGACGAGGCCCACATACTAATCGGACTGTGAGATGATGAAAGCAGGAGAGCAAGTGCGCTATCTTGTAATGAAAAGAGAGTAAGGGACTCTGAACTTGTTAAGTGGATTTTTAATACCGAAGCACACACGATAAGGAAGAGCCCTGTAAGAGGGAATTTAAATAAATGTTAAACTCAGAAGAAATCTCTGGAAATGATCATCGGCTGCTGTGAGGACCTCTGCACACAGGGAAATAACTTAAATAAGTGGAACATGACTCACTCTGACACCGGATACATTAACAAGCATAGAGTCCCCCTGCTGCTGGCAATACGCTGCTTATGGTCTTATTAAAATGGCTCTTTTAGGGCCTGAAATCCAGATGTTTGGTTGTCACAAATAAAGCAGTGAATAGAGTTCCAGTGTTCCAGTGTTGAATGAACAGTAGGTCACTTATTGTGTTATTTTGTGTTACTTTTATGATTATTTCCAGTTTTCTTTGTTGTTTTAATTGTTGCAACTGTTCCAGTTCAATACAACACTTTCAGGAGTTTTGTCCAGAATTTTTGTGGGTAATGAAAACATTGTACTTTGAAGCAGAAACAGTAAGACGATCAGACGGGTTGTAAACAAACCCCCAGGTTAGCCACATTTGTTGGAAGGCAAACAGAACACGATTACCAACCACTGTGTTGTTATAATGTTATAAACATCCATCACAGTTTCCAGGTTTTCACAGTTTGGATAAACTGTGGGCTTGTTTGCGTCTGATTGTCTGACTCCTTGTGTTCCTTGGCCAATGGGACTTTGCCATTACTTTGGTGAGTGTAGAGTTTTTTTTTTAAACGATTTAAAAAAAGTTGTGATGAAAGCGTAAATGTTGTATTTCTTATTTTGTTCCATTCCCACTTTTACAAAAGTGTTCACATGTACCTCTGACGCCCAGAACACTTCGTGAGCTGCGCTCGTCCTCTGATGAGATGTGAATGAGAAACCGGCTTCACATGCTGTCAGATCAAACGTGCTCCTGCTGCTTGGAAACATCTCTTTATGCCTCTGGAAACTCACACTCTCAAGGCATTAAAGGTGGATTTCTGATGTCGACTACAAAAAAAAAAAACAGGTTGAGCAGAACTTATTGTTAAAACTGGGATAATTTCTTGTTCTGGGTATTAAAGTAACATCGTGCTCAGCGGTGCACCAGCATATTCACCTGTTTCATCCTATTTTCTTCCTGTGAACGTGAAGGCTCTGTTAATTGGCTTATTCATGGAAACAGGGAGAGTGTGTCGCAGGGTATCAAAGGTTCATGGAAGAGGCCGGACTGGACTTGATCAAACGGAGCAACGTAATGATTCATACAACATAACTGAGCTCCTGGATTTCCTTTAAGAACAGAAGACTTTAAACTTATTTATAACTCCAGCACACCCAACATATACGTGTTCTGCTACAAGAAGACACTGATCACCACATTTTACAGTAAAAAGACAAACTATTTTCACCTGGCACGCTTGGTTTACAATATTCAAAATAAACACAGATTGTAATGAGAATGTAAGTTATTAGTCTTGACATAACTTTGACTGTTTGTGCAGTCTCTAAATATGTTTGTTGTTCCCCAGCACGTTGGATTTGGTGATGTCACCCTCCATCCACTCATCAGATGAACAATGTAGAAAATATAACAGTAGTTATTCACAATTCATCACACAAAGAGCAGAATGAACTGGACAAGTTCAAATGAACTTAAAGTAATCATGTTGGTTGGATCTAGGTCACGTGACACTGACAGTCTGGTCCTTTAAAGATGCTCGGTTGTCTTGTCTGTATGTTAAGGCCTGGAACTGTGAGCCAGTACCTCAAATCATCAGTCAAACATTTTCTTTGAGGACATTTTAAAAACTCTAGTTCCTCTGGATATTCCACAGACCCTGCAGCAGACGTGCATGTGGTTGAAGAGTATTTATTTAGTCTAAAGTAGGGTTGAGGTTCACCCTGTGCTTTCTGTGCGGGATCTGCATGTTTGAAATGTCCGGATGAAGCTTTGCAGTGGGTGACAGATGCTGTTTTTGAGCGTCCTATAATTGATTGCATCTTCTGAAAAGCTTCTCCAGAGGCAGATCCTTCACGGAGTCTCTGTGTGGAACATGTAGCAGCAGCTGCAAGTGTGGGTTTGTTTTCCTCTCATGCGATCGATCGAACGGAGGTATTGATCAGTTGGAGAGCGCAAAGCTGTTGTGGCCTAGATTTGAATCTGACTGAAGGATAGCAACAGAAGCCCAGAGTGTGTGTGTACATGCATGTGAACATGTCCACTTGATGTGAGTTATGTCTCAGTGGTTGTTTGTCCGGTTTCATCTGGAATCCTTTGCAGAAGCACTTTCTGGTTTAATCTCTGTGATGTCTGATAGCTTTTGCTTTCACGCGGCTCAAAATAATCACTTTCCTGTAAAAACTCTGTTTACTCTTCACTTATGAGGTGATGGAACTCAGCGGGAACATTTCCTGGACATGTGGAGATTACCTCTAAATAAATAGAAAATGTTGCTATATTTAAATGGAGATTATGTCCAAAAGCAGATATTTCTAAACTCATAGTGACACTCAGCATCGCGGCGCTGCAGCTGATGATTCTGCAGAACCCTGGATGTGTTAAATGCCAAAGGTTTTTAAAGTCTCTCAACAAAATCTGCCCGTTGCCACTATGGGATGGTCAAGGTTAGGCAAAGATCTTTGTTATGGCAATTAAACTAAAGGTTAAGGTACAGTAATATAGTGAAGTAGTGTGGTAAATGAAGAATTTGACATTTTGTGAAGCACACTTATTCTCTCTCTTGTCAAGAGTTAGATGAGGAGGCAGTACGTCTGTTAAAGTCAGAGCCAGGAAAGTAAATCCTGCTGCACGCTGCTGGCCCTGCGCTTATTACTGCCAAACAGGCATTTATGTGTAGTTATACAATAATAACCTAACTGCAGACTCATTTAAAGTCTGCACTTACCTAACCACAATAGTTGAACTCTCTGCAAGGTGATTTTCATGCTGCACTGAAAGAAAGCAAAACACACTAAAATGCACATGTGCAGTACATTGTACAACATTCAAGAACCACAATGGTCCTTTAAGAGTCGTGGAAGAAGCCAGTCTTTACTGTCCAACGGCATCCAGCAGCCTCACAATCATTTATACAGGCGTCTGTGAATACCAATCAGGGCCGGCTGATGTGTTCCTGCTGTCTGTTTGGCAGCAAAAAGAAAGGGCAGCGCGGGAGCTGAATGTTCATCATTTGATATTAACACCAGACAAAGCAGGCCCTCTTTGATCAAACCCGAAGGTCAACCGCAACAGCTGTTACGACGCGTCCACAGGAGGCACAGCTTCTCTTCTTCAGCCCGGGGGGGACGCCAGCCTCCCGCCAGGCAGACTTTATATCTGTACCTGTATGGACTCTCAAACGGCTGATCTCCATTTCTGCTGAGGATGCTTTCATCTGTCTTTTAATAACACTACCTATATACGTTTTTGTTCATTTGGCAATCCATTTATTCTTTTTCATGCCATTCACCAACTCCACTGAAGCTCCTGGCTGCTGAGAACAGAAGCCGTGGAGAGGAGGAGACGCTTCTTATTCACTTTTTATAAGATCAAAAGATCCTTTGGGTCCTTTTTTTACCCTTTGAGCCACTTTGATTTAGCTGATAGTCTAAACTGACGTGCAGCAGTTGTGAGGTTGGTATATTGTTGAACAGGTCCAGTTTTCCATGAAACACTGCAGAACTGTTAAAAGCTTTTGTATATATATTTATTTATTTTCTATTGTTTAAAATCTTGCATGCCATATTTTATATTCTTTATTTGTATTACTGTCACCTTTGCTGCTGTAGCCCTGTAATTTCTCCATTGAGGGACTAATAAGCTTTTCTTATCTTCACAGTCTGGGCTTTAGAAGGGCACAGACTGACTGAACGTCAGCTGATAGACTGTCCCTAAACGCAGCACTGTTGCTTGTTTGCCTTAAAGCAGCAATAAGTGATATTGTGGCCACTCAGGGGCAGTGGAAACCAGCTTTTTCAGTTGATATAGTGAACTTTTGCATATTTACACGTCCAGCAGTGATTCCTTCATGTTTCATCTGGAGTCGTGTGTCAGGCCACCTGATGAACGTCAGTATCCACTCTGTTTGTCTCCACCAACTCAAACTCTGCTGAGATTCACTATAAATCTCCATAAAGAAGCTGTGCATCACTGAGCGACACACTCGCTGTTTTCACGTCGTCCTTTGATATTAAAACATTGATTATTGTTGCTTTGAAGTTTCAGTTTTGAGGGACACAAGTTGTAATAGAACCATTAAACACATGCATTTAAAAACCACACCTGCTACCAAACCAGATAAGATTAAGTTTTTCCCTGTAGTCACAATATTGGGTTTTTGATCTCTATCTCGGTGATCATTAAAGAAACTGCTTGCGTGTGTTTGGGCTCACTGTGATCCATTTACTTTTATTTTTCTCTCTTTACATTTGACCGCTGCCCAGAATGTCAGAGTGGATCTGCTTTTAACTGCAGAGCCACAAGGTTGTTGGCTGCTGCCTCGTACGTGACATTGATTTTCCTTTACATCCCGTCCTGTAACAGCACCGTAACACAAGTTTACTTGTCACTGCAAATGTCAAGCAATCAGGTACTCTTAAAAAGGTCGAAGGGATTACAGCAGCGTTTTCCCAGAAGGGCGCGGGATGGATCGCAGGGAATCTTAACACGTTATCGAGATGGACCTCAGGCTGTGACCTATGAGAGGTGAGACAAACTTCACATTTCATCCATTAATGGTGTTCTGTTATTGTTTTCTTTGAATAATTGCTTTTACGTAACTATTAGGCAGAATATGAAAAATCAAATGATTGTTAATCACAGCAATATAATATCCACTCATGGTCAGGATCCTGTCTGATGTGTCTTCAAACCTTTTCAAATCCAATTCTAATTTGAATCAATCGGTGACGGCAGCTGTTTCCTTTTTGACTACGAACTCAAAGAAAGACTTAGTGTTAGTTTCCTTGGTGTTTATTTCAGGTGCGTGCAGGTCGTGAGGTGCACACAGATGAATAGGATGAGGCTGATAACTCAGCTGCTCGCCCGCTGGTGGGAATATGCTCTTGTAAGTGAAAAGCTCATTCTTAAGGGATTGGCAGAGACCGCTCTGGAGCACGCTGTTGGATCAGCACCACGGACAGCGCCTGTGACAATACATTTGACTTCATCTTATCTTTTATACATTTCAACCTGTGGATGTCAGGACCAAAATGTTCTTCTGTTACCTAAATCAAATGGATTCTATCAAACAGAAAAGCTCTGAAAATGTTAGTTAATATATATATATATATATATTGATTTAATTGATATATGTACACTACCGTTCAAAAGTTTGGGGTCACATTGAAATGTCCTTATTTTTGAAGGAAAAGCACTGTACTTTTCAATGAAGATGACTTTAAACTAGTCTTAACTTTAAAGAAA
>JAVQJL010057983.1:0-10743 GCA_036024295.1 Nannoperca obscura
TATATCATGTTCAGGAGTTTGCAGAAGTCATCTGTAACATTGTCATAAGTTTTGAGCTGGTGTGTGTGGGGGTGGGGAATGGGGGTCCTGGTGGTGGCTGATATATGATATGAATGTTCATTCACACACTTTGGCTTCATTGGGCCTCCCACACGTGCGCATGTGTATGCATGTTCTTGTTTGACATTTAGGACACCATCAAGGTATTTAACTTACTTGTCAGCTGTAATCATCCTGGCTTTGTAATTGTCTGTTGTGGTGTACTGTAATAGGCTAACCCTGTAAGCGCCACAGATCTACACACACACAAGCATTATTACATTAGCTTTGTGTGGTGTGAGCCTGTAGCAATTTAGCATCTCTGCAGCCCAGGAAACATGGCACTGGATTATGTCAAAGGTTTCTGGATTTTTTTTATCAGAACAGATATTGACATTGATGTTTTTGTTCGTATAAGTTCTTATATCTTATAAAAGTAACAGGTTTTTACATAAGTGCAAATCTAAGAAGTGTGAAATTGCTTATTAGTATTTTGATAGTGTTCTGTTTTTCACTACTCTTACAATAGGTCTCAAAGTTGCTACAATTGAATAGCCTATATATCAGAATCAAGCATCTCCTGAAACTCCCTTTAAAACTTTGAAACTGAAAACTTAAGAGACAAATGGGAACAGTTTTGTGGTTATGTGGAACAGAGTTATGTCAGATCCTTGTTTTACTGCTCTGCTATCTTTTCCCTCTCTGCTCCATTTTAAACGAATCTTTCTGCACATTCTTTTCTTTTGGCTAACTGTTTTTTCCCACCTATTTCTTCATTGTCTGACAATGTCCTCCTTTCCATTTCCCTCCATCACTCTCTCACCCATATGCTATTCCTCTCTTCCATTAATGTCTCCACCTCTCTATCAACCCCTTTCCCCCATCTCTTTATCTCCCTCATCCATTTCCCTTTAAACTTTTCCTTTCTCCCTTCCCTTGCATCCTTTGATTCTTTTCTTATTTATCCATTGTCTCTCTATCCCACCAAATCCATCTCTTTTACTTGCATCCTCTCCATTTTTACACTCTTATCCTCTTCTTCTTATCCACCCATGTGTCCTATCTATCCACCTATTATTGCTTTCTTAATCCTACCAGGGGAAGGGCATTTACAAATCTGTGTCCATGAACTGTGGCCCCTGCCAGGGTGTGGCACTGGGCCTGAAGGCTCTTAGCCACAGTGACTCCTACACGTGGGCCATGGAGAACCGAAGGCCCAGCACTGCCAGATCCGTCCACAGGGACAGCAGCATCTCTTCTCTGGGCTCACAGGATCTGTCCTTCTCAGACATCTACTCAGACAACTGCGTTCACACTGAATCACAGGTACGTAAAATATGCATCGTAAATGAGAGATGATTTAGGAGTTTAGAAATAGGTAGCAATTTAATATTAAAGCACTCCGCCCATGAGCCAACCTAATATTTTTTTCCAATTGTAAATTGTACCACATCACCATACCAAATGTCACATTTTACATTTGAGAATATTACATTACATTATAAAACTCAAACATAGTTGGAAATTACAGCATCTGAGGGTTTCAGATGATCGTAAGAGGCTGCTCACTTAACTCAATGTCATTTCAGGTTTGCCTTTGTTTTACAAATGACATTTATTTTTTAGTACTGCACTCCGCCTCGAATCTCCCGCACAATGTCGATGGGGAGAAACCTGTCTGCTATTGCTCATGAGGTACAGTAAGCTTACATGTGAGGTGATAACCTACTGTAGAGCTAAATGTGTGTCTGTGTATGTAGACAAGGGAATCGAACACATTTAGCACCTCATCCTGTTAATGCTGTTTCTGATTTGTCAGTTTAATTACAATAGATCTTTCCTCTCTCCCCCCTTACTCTTTTTCTAACCTCTGCCATGTTAGAGGCGTCATGTGGAGATGATAGAACTGATCAATGATGGGAAAGGGCTTGGTTTTGGCATCATAGGAGGGCGAAGTACAGGGGTCATGGTCAAGACCATCCTTCCTGGTGGAGCTGCCGGACAGGTAAATCCACCTGCTGAACCCTAATGGCCAGTTAAAGGAATAGTTCCCCAAATCTCAATCTGTTCCTTTCTTATTAATCAACATTCTGAAATGTTGTGTTTCATAGAATTTGTAGAATGTATTTAAATGTTTAAAAAAGAACAGTTTACACTAAATGTTTTTGTTTTAATGGGCCTCCATAGGATAAGCGCCTGCGTGGTGGAGACCAAATCCTCCGCATTGGAGATACAGATCTGGCGGGCATGAACAGCGAGCAGGTGGCACAGGTGAGGTATAATTTGTAAAAAAGTGTACAAAGGTTCTTTTTAATTGTCTTTAATGATAATGCTTCATGCAATTGGTGTTAAATGACAGCTCGACTTAGTCTGACTTAGTCACTTTGTGTCTCCACTGTTAGCCCATAGTTTGTTCCATAAAAAAGCTCAGGGAAGCGGATGTGCACTGCTCATCCTCGTCCCTCATCCGGAGGGGGCGAGGCCGGCCCTAGCGTATGCAAACGGAGCGCAGGGCATTTCAAGACAGACATACTGTTTTGACCAGGAGAAGCCCGACTAGTAAACTAGCATAACCATAACCACAAGTCAAACACCAAGCAACTGACTGAGCTTGTAGCAAAAAGCATTCTCTGTATATGCAAAACGACTGCCCGCAATCACAGTGCCCCTGATATGGTTCATACCCCGCTAGCCACACAAACAACACCTAAAATGAACACTGAGATTCAAGCAGTATAACTTCCATCACAATGCGACCTCACTGAACAAACCCTCTGGAAAAAAACTTTCCTTTGTACTACATTTGCAACTACAAATTGTGTCTTACCTTTACTGTTTTTGTAATCAAAAGTTGTGTCACATAAAACCACTAGCAATGATTACTCATAGTATTGACAAATATTTACAAAAACACTCTGCTTTCTATAGGTCCTGGCCTTTCAAAAGAGGGGTGAACGTCTAAATCCACTAATGGGTTTGTGGATTCTGATGCGCATTTAAGACAGTAGCCTATGTCTTGCTCAGGTTAGCTGAGATCACTACGCCGCAGAGCACAGAGCACACAATAGCAACATTACAGTCTATATTTGGAAACACAGTACGTTCACGTTGGAAAACATTGTAGGCTACGTTCTTTGACACAAGTGAATTTAAATGAGTACTGTTTAGTAGGCTACCTGAGAAATTTTTTGGGACAAATGGTACCCAAATGTACCCAACTGGCCAATTTTGAGATTACGCCTAAACATGCTTCTGCTAAAACCTCTGACTTTGCTCTGCTTCACGTTACCAGTCTTGGCACAGGTAATGTATAGATGTTGCGCTGTGGTTTTCTAGATGGCTTTTTGGCTGCTACTGCATACTTCGATGGGTTCCACAGTACAATTTTGTAAGGCAAAAATTAAATCTTTCATTTATGCAGTGTTCCATCTCCATTTATTCTGACCCAGTAACATATATAGGGATGCTTCCACCTCTACAGGACTCCCACAAGTGTTACTTTTATTATGATACAAATATTATTGATGTAGTTTTTGCAGTTGCAGAGATATACTCTTATCATTTTTTAGCAGGGGCCTGAGCCGGAGGCCTAGTGATTAAGACGCTAAAGAGCAGCGGACAGCTGCTTCCCAGAGTTTTCTATGGAACCGTCCATGACCGTTTCCCACCCAGTGGATGAGACACTCCCAAACAGAGCTAATCTTCTGCATGCCATGCTTTCTTTTGCAGGGCACTTGTCAACAGATTTGCAGATTAACAGATTTAAATTTTATGTTATTTATTTATTAATTGTCATGCACTATCACTTTTCATTCATTCTCAAATGATCAACTGGCCCAGGTACTGCGAAATGCTGGTACCAAGGTGAAACTGCTCATTGCCAGGGATATCACCAAGGACAACCACCTTTCCTCTCCTGTACTCAGCCAGGACAGCTTGAACGACAAGGTTGTTTTGTGTGTGTGTGTGTGTGTGTGTGTGTGTGTGTTTGTGTGTGTGTGTGTGTGTGTGTGTGCGCGTATGTGTGTGTAAAGAATAACAGCACATAATTAAAGCCAGATGGAAAAATTTTATGTTAAATGATTGGCTAATCAGTAACATAACATTTTTTGTGTAATACAGTTTTCTCTAAACCCAAACGTTGTCCATAGGATGTTTCCTATTGTGCTTCTTTCCAGCTCAATGACTTAAATGATGACTATGAGTTCAGTGTGCAGTTCACCAAGAACAGTCGAGGCTTGGGATTCACCATTTCCAGCTACATAGGTGACCTGAACTCAGGTAATAATATCTACCAAGTTGTAACTTTGTGAAAAATATGCAAATTATCATTAGCACATGTAAGGCATTATTGATTATTGAGTTTAGAGCTATGTTAATACAATCAATGATGCATTTTTCTTTCATTTATCTTGCTTTGCTCAGTGTACAGCGCTGGTGTGATAGTGAAGAGTATAATGAAAGGCAGCAGTGTTGATCAAGATGGGCGCATCCACATTGGAGACATCATACTATCTGTGAGTTGCACAAAAAACACAACAGATGGCTATTTTTTTTCAGTGCTCTCTGACGACAAATACCTTGTTGTCTCAAATATATTCTCCACTGCATTATAACGATTTCAGCTAAATCTGCTCAGTTTGCAACTTTTAGTAGTTTCATACACACCAATTAGGGTGGTTTTTAGCTGATGAAGGGGAATTCTTCTAGTTTTACTTTTACTTCCATCTATCTCTTCATCATCTCGTTTTTACGCATGCTTTCCATCTTGCCATTTTTTATTTTAGATTATTTTAGTTTTCTATTTAATTTACCTGCACTTGCCGTACCTCTCCGTCCACTCCATCCCCAAAAATCTTGCTTTAGCCATCATCATACCTGCTTTCATCATTGCTCTTTTCCCTGCTCCCTACTTTCACATCTCTTGTCCCCCTCCCTCAGGTGGATGGAGTGAGCCTGCAGGGCTGCAGCGAGCAGCGTGCCATGGAGGTGCTGAGGAGGACAGGTCCCCTGGTCAGACTGAAGTTGCTAAGGAAGACTATCCGCCTGAGTCACATCCTGCCCCCAGTTCCTCCCCTGCAGCCCCTCCGGCACTCCCACAGCTTCCACGAGGGCAATCCCTACAGAGTGGGCCTCAACAAGATACAAGAGACAGGTGCTTAGTGCTGACAGAGGGGAACATATTGGCTCAGTGGTATCATAAGGGGAATGGTTTTGAAATAACTGAGCAAATGGAGATCATGTGATATGACAGAATATATCTAGAATATAACAACATATACTTGTGTAAATAATTATGCAAGTAATGAGCCACAGGTGCTGCCTGCACTGTCTGGTTAAACAATGATTACATTAACTTTCTGATATCTATTCAAACTAGAACTAAAACATATTCAGTTGTTTTATTGGTCCAGTGATGAACTTTGCTACCCCTTGCATGTTGTCATCTCTCAAACATTTGCTGGGAATTTGTACACATTATGAATTTCTAAACTCGTGTTTTTGAGTGCATGTGTGTTTGGATCCCTGCATGTGCACTCATCCACGTTTCCCCGTCTCCCAGGAATCTGCTCGCTACGTGAAATCTCCCGGCGAGCAGCATACGCCAACAGACGACCCCGACATGATTCCAGAAACGGTGAGCTCCCCTTCCCATACTGCACTGCAGTCTGGAACTGGATCACTGGATTGGGAGTCTGATATGCTGATTGGGCTCAGGGAACAGCAATGTGGCAGCGAAGCATGCTCTTTGATGGGAGTCTATTTATAGTGTTGTGCAGTCATGTGTTTATCCAACAATTCAGCTCATTCCAGATGATTTGTCTCTCACCCTGCCTGCATATATGGCTTTAGTTAGACAAGGATCTTTGGGCTTGATTAGAGAGCACAGCCAAATAAGCCCTGATTGCTGTGAGGCTTTAATAGATGAACAAGAAAACATTGGTTTGCCAAGAAATCATAAGATTGTGGGTGTGAATATGCCTACATGTGCGTCTGTAGTGTGGGCGCGTGAGTGTGTGTATGTGTGTGCCTGGCTGTCTGAGTGGTTGTGGTTAACATCCTGCTTTGCCTCAAGAGAATTATGTTGTCTTCTCTCTATAAAACAGCCAAGGTGATGTTTTCATATCGCCTATTATTTATTGATTGGATCATCTAGAACTAGGAACCATGTGAATTGGGATGTGTGTTTGTCTCTGTGTGCATATTTGTGTGTGTGTATGTGACATGAGGGTGATTGTCTTTTGTGTGTGTGTGCACATTTTACAGGTGTGAAACTGACGCCGGAGGAGGAGGAAGACCTGAGGAAGAGGTGGCAGCATGCAGTCGGCCCACGATATGAAGTCATTGTACGAAGATGAGCATTAAATATAACATGCATAGAAAAACACAATGTAAAAATATTAGTATTGTCCATATCTAAATGCTTTATCATTGTATTTCACCCATTCCATTACATGTAATTTTATATTTAAGGAATGAAAAACCTTCTTACTTCACAGTGTGATGCCTTTCTTACCCACTAAACTTTGCTTATTTTCCTATGTTCACATCGCTCTTTTTAGGTGTGTCATCTGCAGCGTTTCAGTGAGACAAGTGGTCTTGGCATCAGTCTGGAGGCTCGGGCGGGACATCACTACCTGTGCTCTGTCTTACCTGAGGGACCTGTTGGCCAAAGCGGCAAAATCTTCAATGGAGACCAGATCTTGGAGGTAACCGACTGACACAGATCCTTTCAGCCAGTTGCTCTGCAACTCACCCTTTAGTCATTTGATAAAGATAGCAAATCATATTAAATGGAATGATAACTGTGTGGGACTGATAATTTTGTCACATCTGTGGGATACACATGGATGAGTAATAAAAAAGCTTCCTTGTGGATTATCTTTAGTTTACAGTACAACTGTTTCTGTCATGTTTCTACCTTTCATCCAAACAGTTAGCAAAGATAGGCTCTTCTTTAAAGCAGTTAGAACTCAACATTTTACCTTAAACTTTAAACCATACAATAGAGTTTTGTGCCTTTTAGTAAACACAACACAAGTACAGCATGCATCTTTTTCCTATAATGAGGTCATAAGGAGGTGGGTGTGAGGATGTGTGCCTCTGTGCATTTGTGCTTGTACTGTAGGGGGAGAGCTTGCCCTCCTCCTTCTCCTGCACTGGGCAAGTTCAAGAACCCACATGTATCACTCATCACTGAGCAGTCTGATGAACTGTTGGACATGTACAATAGCAATTTGTTTGCAAAATAAAAAGCACTGCAAACAGGCACATATCCTTTGTATCTTTGAGTGTACAGAGACAACATCTGTGTCGCCTCTCTACTCTTTGATCTACTTCAGACGACGTCAGCAAGGCAAAGCCATTGTTCATCTGTGTTTTTAAATGAGCCTCACTCGGTTTAGTTTCCTCTTTCAGCTTTAATTGTTCTTTTTGTGGCTTGATGTACTGTGGCCACTAATTGCTCCTCGATACTCAAAACTGAATCACTAAAAATATAAAATTTTAAAGCTGTCTAGCAGATTTAGTCATGAACACACATACCCACAGTTATAGAAACAGACGAATGCACAATAACATACAAAGGAATATGACCGTATTGCATTTTTTACCTAAATTTAATCAGCACATCTATATTTTATCTGGTAAAAGCATGATCAACCAATCACTGACTACAGAAATATTTATTTTCTAAATAATTTATCTATATTATTCCTTGCAGGTGAATGGGATCCCTCTCATTGGAGAGACACATAAGGAGGTTGTCAATATTCTGAAGGAGCTGCCGATGCATGTTTGCCTGGTGTGCTCTCGCATTGTACCCCCTGCAGTTCCTGACAGTGATGAGGAAGAAGATGATGATGATATCCGTCTCACCCTGAAAGAGCTGCTGGCTGAGTTCAATGACAAGGTGAAGGCACACATTGATGAAAGTATTAAATAGTAGTGTTTAAATCTATAAATCTATTCTCTTAAAACAATATAAAACTACACAATTGTTACACATCCTCTGCATTTGAAATGACACCCAAAAATGCCACTGACATGCTCTTCTCTTGAAAATCAATCTCATTTCCTGTGTCCTCTCTCTCCTCTACGCTTGTCCCAGTTGGACCAGGGCTGTGTCATTCCCTGCCCTACGGCCGAGGACATCACCAAGCGTGGCGTGCCCCCCATGTCACCTCCTCTGGCCATGTGGGAGAGAGAGGCTCAGGTGGTCGAGCTGGAGAAAGGCGAGTCGGGACTGGGCTTCAGTATCCTGGACTACCAGGTCAGAGACATGCCCCTGAGCCTTTCTACAAATAGAACAGGCTGGAATAGGCTGAAGACTAAGAATATCAGTGTCGGGTTGGATAGGGTGAACACTAAGAATATAGAAAAGCATGTGGAGTAAATCTTTGACACTGGAAAGTGTTGCTGTTTTATATTTTAGTTAAAAAACACGTCAAATTTTATCAAGTTTGTTGTTTGTAGTATAGACTTGTCTTTTATTCTTTGGTTACCTGCATTAATCTTTCATTTTAAATTCACATCTACCATATCTCAAAATGTCCATGTACTGTACATTCTTAAGAAACCATCCTCTCCATCATTATGTCTAACTCTAGGATCCAGAAGATGCCGCTAAAACAGTTCTAGTAATCCGGTCCTTGGTGCCTGGAGGTGTAGCAGATCGAGATGGTCGCCTACTACCTGGTGACCGACTCATGTTCGTTAATGAAACTGACTTGGAAGGCTCCAGCCTGGATTATGCCGTGCATGTCCTTAAGTCTACCGGCTATGGCCCTGTCCATATTGGTGTTGCCAAACCACTGCCGGTATGTAAAGAAATATACATTTAAGTACTCAATTTGATTTAATAAGGAGTCACTCGAGTGAATGTAGTTAAATGTTTGTGACATGAAATCTTTATTCAAAAAATTATAATCGGCACAACTAGAAGTGGGCGTTATTTGATGTTGCAAAATCAATGTAAATCATGGTGAAGTCAGTTATCTTGAAAATCAAATGAGAAATTGTTTATTGATCAAATAACCTGACAGGAATGTGTTTTTCGCTAATCCGGCAAATGAAATACCTGACAAATCAAGGTGCTTCTTTATCACAATAATGCAAAACAACACAAAAATCCACTACCTCTTCAAAGAGTTCCTGCTCATTGATTTGCAACACTGCTCACAATGGCCTAATACACCCAGAATCATCAAACGGATGAATACTTTGGTATAAATGGTATGGCAAAGACGGTGGATACATTTATATTGTTATTTAGTATAGCCTATATCATCATATCACGCAACCCTATGCACATCTAGGAAATTTGTTCTGAAACATTGATTATCGTGGAATGCCGCATATGTATCTATGAATTCAAAAGTTTTTTCAGGATTTTGAATTTTGAAATTCTTTACCAAATTGACATTTTAGATTATAAACCCATTAAAAAATGAATAATTTTCCCACATGTTTTTCTGAAGAGTACAGTATTTCTTCTCCTTTTTTTGTTGTGGACTGTGTCTTGGTAACAAGGAACAGAGAATCCAGTTACAGGCCGTCTGAATTTTTAATGCAGTTGAGAGATGAACACAATGCTCGACCACACTACAGATGGAGAGAGAAGGGGAGAGGAGAAGAGGGTGTCTAATTTACAGTCACCTTCTTTAGCCTGCTTGCTTCCTTGTGACTTGACTCACTTTTAAGCACATATCCAATTTTTTTTTTTAACTCCTTAATTTTAGTTTTGGAATTTTGTATTCTCAGCTGGAACTGTGTGGTGGTTTAACGCCCATCTCAGAGAGGAGCGTGCGGGCTTCCTGCGATGACACTGACAGCCACACTCAGGTCAGCCTGCTAGCTGAGGCAGGGGAGAACACCAACACTTTTAACTCTGAGGACAACAGCATCATCCAGCCGCGTTACATTACAATGGTATGTCATACAACACAAAATAAACTGATCAGTAAAAGAAATATTGTTTTATATTGCTGGATTCTTCTTTGTACATGCTTTCTTCTCACTTTTTAGTTTTTGTGGTTAGAAAAACAGTAGAACTATGGTCCTCTCGAGAGTAACGGCCTGTTTGTTTGTCTCTTACATTCGGCTTGACAAATAGTCAGAGTTTATCCATTATTTTATAGCACCAGTTTTTCTGTGTGCAGAAAATAGATCTGAAATGAATAGAATTGTCACAAGTTTAATATGTGCTATTGGTTCATAAATATAAACGTGTAGGTTGTATAATTATGCACAATCATCTAACAGGATTCTTGTAAATGATTCACTCTTGAAGCCTTAGACTTTTGTGCCATGACAGTTACAGTAACACTGCAGCATTCTAAATCTTGCAGTCCATCACACAGGAAGCATTGCTCATTACCATGCAAACCTGAGATTCAGTAGGTAGCCATTTTAGCTGCTCAAAAGGAGATTACTGTGACAGAGTCTACTGTTCATGCTCTATAGTGGGAAGCTTAGAGCTGGCTGTATCAGTATCACTAGGTCAGGTATAGAGAAAGTGCTCCGTGTCAAAGACTTGTTCCTCCATTGTGGCCTCAACTCAATCCTATTGAGGCAGCCTTTTGTACTCACTTTTGCTTAATTACCAACAATTGCCTCTCAATAACATTGGCACCTGGTCTAGCACAAGGACATAAAATACTGCCTCAATGGGGGGGGGGGGGGGGGGGGGGGGGGGGGGGGGGG
>JAVQJL010057985.1:0-67154 GCA_036024295.1 Nannoperca obscura
CTTGTCAATGTCTTGACTCTATTTTCTATTCATTTCACAACGTATGGTGGTGAATAAGTGACTTTTCATGGAAAACACAAAATTGTTTGGGTGACCCCAAACTTTTGAACGGTAGTGTACATCATTTATATTTTGTAAATGTTTACACCTGTCTATGTTTGGCTCCATTAAATGTCTATAAAAGCTTAAGGTGTCAGATAACATCCTCATTAGACTGAACTGTGGTTTTAAAAAAATATTGAAACTGTTTTCAGTTTCACAGTTTCAGCTTTTGGTTCAGGCACACAAATACATTAACCCTTGTGCTACCTTGTGGAGAAGACACTGGGTCATATGACCCACAAGGTAGCACAAGGGTTAAAATGATGCCACAATCCTGATTTCAAAACGTAGACGTTGAACTCCCAGCAGCTAAAGTTATGCTTAATTGGAGGAGCTCTGTGGCACATATATGACCTAAGTCATATCAGACTTTGGCTAGTAAGACAATACTTGGTAGGATCAATGGTTTTGTCCTGTTATGGAATTTGTTGACAATAAGAAACATATAAATGTCACCACACTTATCCCCCAATTTGCAATGTAAGCACTGCTGTCCAAAGCCTCAAGAGGTTTTTTATAGCAATGATGATGTGATGTTGCAACAGCTGACCTTCACCAGTAGATGGCATTGCTGCTCGTTTGCTAAACAATGAGGAAACCTAATTAGTCATTTCTGTCTTGGCATGGATTTTAGGATTTTGATGTTTTTTCAAATGTTTTATTACATGAGCAGCTTTAAAGGAGTCATGACTGGAAAGAATTAGACAATTACTTCAGTCACTGTAGGGTATTTTATTGTCACATTTGATACATTTGAAATATACATGTCTCCTGAAAAAGGAACTTTCAAGCAGCTTTCCCAAATAACATTTTGTCAGTCAGTCATTTGAAAGCAAATTCAAACTGTATGAATACAAACAAAATCTAGATGATTTAAATGATGAGTCATAATTGAGTAGAAATGTTTTTATTACTATAATAAGCTTGTCTTTGTTCATCTTCAACTCCAGTCTTTATTTGTATCCATTTTGCAGGTTTGTCAGTACCACCTTCAGTTCATGTACATAACTATTAATAAGTTAATAACAAAGTGACTAAATTGAAGTATACAGAAGACATTGACTAAAGATAATCTTTCTGAACTCAAACAGGGTTGTTTACCAATTTATAGTGACATGTTTTTATGTGGAGCAATGAAATCGTTGACTGATATTAAATTCAATTTTAATTCAATTTTATTTATATAGCGCTATATCATAACAAGGTTACAAGATTATCTCGGAGCACTTTTTCGTATAGAGCAGGTTGAGACCAACTCTTATATTGCTGCTTGTTACTTGTGTGTGGGAGATCTGAATTATGGGTATATGCTCATGCTCATGCTACTGCAGTCAGTTTTAAACATCTTTATTTTAATCGTCCTATAATCATTCCTACATCAGCACAGTGGTTACAAAAAGCCATTCAAACACCTTTTAGAGACCTATTCACTCCCAGCAAAACAACAACAACACCCATTTAATAACACAGCCATAAAGGAACCATATTCATAAATGGCCATTCAACATTTCACATTTATTATGATTACATGGGGATTTTGAAATACATGTAAAGATCTGAAACATGTTAGGCTTCAGTATATTTATTTTAAATAGAGTATGCAGGTCACTTAATGCTGTCTTCTCAATCTTTCTTAGCATTTGGTTTGACTGATAAAAGAAAAATGCTGTGATGGCCGGCTGCCACTAAAAAGAGAAAAACTCAAATAAAAATAATTAGCTGGTTTTATTTGTTTTGAACTAATGTCTTTCGAACAGAAATGGATCAAATTAAGTCAGAAACAGAAGCGGTTTTTGGCCGAAGTGTTGTCATGACAACAAATTTCCACCAAATCAAAATGACAAAATGTGTAAATATGTTGTTATAAATATTGAATATCTTTTATTTTCTTGCAAAAAAACTTAGCTACTATACAGTTAACAGATATTTTGTCTTTTTGCATCTTATTTTAAGACTGATCATCTTTTGATGAACGACATTTCCAGCCGTAATGACACTTTCCAGACATTTGTGATGTACAGTAAAACCTGCTGGACATTACTGCGATGTGTGAAATAATTCATTTGAGCTCATAAACCCAGCAAGTAATTCATTCTACCGTTATGAATCTTAATTTTTTTTTTAATGATTAATACATTCAAATTTTTCATTATTTCTGTCTTCCTTCTGGCACTTTAAATGTATTTTCTTAAATCATTATTTATAGAGCTTTATAAATGAACTGCTCTAGAAACTGAGCTTTCCGCTTTTAGTGTTTTTACGTAAGAGTGACATCACATGTTGGGGAGACAAAAGACATCTCTTGTGGAAGTTGTCCTAGTATTTACATTAACATTGTTTATGTGATGTTAACAACAGTAGAATGAAGAATGATTTTCATGGAATCAGTCGATCTACAGTTCCAATAATAAAAAATATTTAAAGCAATATTTGGAATGAAATCATAACCAGCTTTGGTCTTTTCTCCTCTGACGCTCACCCACACTTCCTTTAAACCTGCTAATTTTAGATGTAGGGGTTTTGACCGGGAAAACCAAGCACTTGTAGGGTATGTACAGTGAAAGACAACTTTGAGCCTTGTTGCTCTTTGTTGCTCATAGAAACACTATGTGCCTATATGAGGTTTTTTTTTATATTCTGTTGGATTAAACCAATAGCTGCTTTCAGTATGAAGCAGATGTTGGTAGTGAAATTAAAATAATCTTTATGTCTTCTGGAGAATTTAAAAACTCCACCTGTGGTGCCACACATGACGGCATAAAGTGGGTGGAAATGCTATCAGATCATATCAGCTGTATGTCTGTCGGGCCTCTCATGAATATCCCACATATGACAGGAAAGCGGAGTGAAGTCAGGCCTTAACATTGCCCACGTGGAAACACTGAAACAGAGCTCTGCACTGTAGAAACAGAGAGAAAAAGAAAAGAACATACTGAACATAAATACACCTCATAAAATCCATTTGCTGTAATGAAGAAACTTTTGCACTGGTTGTCAATTCTGGTTTCCTCAATAGAAGCTCGTGAATAAATCGAAAGTAGGTTTGGTCTTGAGTGAAGGTGTTGGTGGTGATGGTATTCATGATAAAATTTAAGTTTTCGTCCCTTCTGTTGAAGTTCAAAAGAAGATTGGGATCTGATTTCCCCTCAACACCTAAATGTGATACCAGGCGACAGACACACACACTCTCAACACATAAGTTTCTCTCATTAAGTTTTCAGATCACCAAACTTTTTTAAAATGAAAAGGGAAAGTTATGTAGCGACATCTTTCTGAAATGTGTCATCTTAAACAAAACGCTAAACAGAAGGGTTTGAAGCCTCCTCAGCTGGTATATTACACAGTGAGAATTTCCAGTGCGTGAAGAGAAGGGGGGGGGGGGGGTCCCCTGTCATATCTCAACTTCTTCCCCCGCCTCCTCATGTACTTTTAACTTTGTTACTTCAACCACTACACCGTCTGTCTTTTACAATGTGTTTCCTCATTAAAGCGCTCACAGGAATGTAATGTTGATAGTAGTCTGCTGAATGAGTGTAATGAAAGCGTTTGCATGAAGCCAAAGTGTGTCAGAAAATACTATTCTCAATGATGGAGATGGGAGGGTGGTGTGGGTAGTGAGAAAGGATGGGGAGGCACCTAGTGTCTTCTCAGAAACAGAGCAATATGACTCGGTTACTGGGTTACCACAAGCAAACACTGCAGGCAGTGAGATTCTGAGCCAGTTTTTAGGCGGCATCTGAGCTATGTATCGAGGATCGTTTGCAGGATCACAGTCATTTAGTGGAAAAGGGTCTCTTTCAAAATCCCCACTGGTGACAGTCCCATAACTGTCAAACAGAAATCCAATTCATTTCATGCCCCTGCACAGTCATAGTGTCACAGTGATTGTACAGGTGGCTTGATAAGAAGTAAGCAAAGGTGTAAATATGAAAGTAATTTGAGACAGTTTTAGCATTACTGTGACTTCAATGAAATGATCACCGATCGAAAATCTATTCAAATGTTGTCAGAAGTCTCCTTCATCCAGGTTCAAAATCCTGATCCAAAGACAACCTGTATGTATTCACTACAAACACTACAGACTTTTTGTCTAACGCCACCATGAGGTTGTTATGAGGTATCTCAACAGTTACTGGAGTGATTGCCATGACATTTGGTACAGATATTCATAGTCCCAGATGATGAATCCTATACACTTCCCAAATTTGTTTTTCCAGCAGGTCAAAGTTTTTGCTTATCAAGTGAAATCTTAACATTTCTCAGATGAATTGGCACAACATTTTCTACAAACATTCATGGTTCCCAGATGATGTATCCTAATGAGTGTGGTGATCTTCTGAATTTCCCTATAGTGCCACCATGAGGTTGACAGTTGTGGTTTTGAGGGAAATTTTGTGACAACTGTTGGATTGATTGACATAAAAATTGGTACACACACATTCATGTTTGCCTCAGGATGAATTGTAATCTTGTTGGTGATCTCTTAAATGTTCCTCCAGTTCATGGTTAAATACCTGTAAAACTAACTACATCTACTCAGCCTCAGCTATACGTTGTGTTTATTGCTAATTTGCAAATGTGAACATTATACCTGCGAAACATCATCATGTTAGCGCTGTCACTGTGAGCATGTTAGTGGGCTGATGTTAGATTTAGCTAGTTCAGCCTCAAAGAGCTGCTTATAGTATATAATGAGTTCACACTAGTTTGAGTATGATGATTAGTAGTCTATGTTGTACATACTGTATATAATTAGTATGTAGTTTGGATTTGGGAGACAGATTCTTAAGGGAAAGTGAGGAATCACCAACACAGTTTGATATAAAGCCACCACTGTTTGGGTCCACAGGTAGAGCTCAAACTGTCATACATATTAAATTTGGTATTATCATAAGGTTAATTTCATGTGTAACTACAATGGCTGGCTCTGTGGCTCATATACTACATGTGGGTAAATTACCTCTAGCTGTATAAAATCTCTCTGAATGTCACTTTAAAATGAGTTTGAAGAGGAGATCCAGTTTTTACTCATGTTGCTCATCCATGCATTTCATCTATTTTCCTGTAATATCTTGGACTTGTTACATATTTGAACATATAATTTCATTTAAATTCATGATGTCAAACTGCCGTCATCTTCATGTCACCCTCTATTGCTGTCAGTTGACATAACTGTAAACAACTTGTTTAAATCCAAGAAATGAATATATTTTCTCTTCTGTAGGCAGCATTTACATAAAAGGCATCTTACTGCAGTAGCATCTTACTTGAGTGATTTTCTTTTTCTTTTTAAGTCATTCGGTTAGGGGATTTTACATGACTCATACACAAGTGTATAAAAGACATGCAAACCCACATCTGGTTTACTGTTCAATGGGAGAGAGAGTGAAAGAGACAAATACAGACGGTGCAGAGAAGGCAGAAGAAAGAGAGACGCTTGGCAGAGAAGGAGAGAGACACCAGTTGCTGAAAAGGGAAGTGTTGTAGTGTACTCAGGAAACAGGTCAGTAACTACCTAACTACTATTTCAACAAACACACACACACGAACACAGACTTACTTCCTGACGATGTCTCAGTTTAGATTAGCATCCTGATTCTCAACCAGTGTCGACAACAGCACCTGTCACATCCTGTTATAACTCATTGTGTCTCTGGACAGAGATTATAGATACAGAACTCTACTGACAGTTCCAGCTGCACCGCACCTGCATTTTTAAAACTCTCTGAACACTTATTCAGGTACCTGAGTCGGCACTGTTAATCTTTTCAATGCCACAAACCCTTTATAGGGTCACAAACATAGAGAAATGTATTTCTGATTTCTAATAATACCAGGCTGAAATATAAAGGAATAGTGTATAAAAAGAGCAGTCATAAGAAACTTCCTAAATTATGTCTTAACAAACTTAGAACCCAAGTTGGTTTTAAGGAAGACAGTGAAAGAATTGGGGTTCAAGAGTGTATATAATGCAGTATTTTTTGTTTTTTATTACTGGGGCGATTTTCTCGGCAAAGTTAAGAATTTAGATAGAGATGACATTATAAAATATAGGGTAATTAGGATAAAATTTTTCACGAAAAGTAAAAAAATTATTGAATCATTCAATATTAAATTCAGTTAAATACATTTTATTTTAATCCATTCTCCAAAATCTTTGCAGTAGTAACAGTAATCTACCACAACAAGTCCCAACCATGTCCAGTTGTCGGCTTATGCAGTGAATACTTGTGAATGAGGTTCAAATGTATAAATGATCTCTCAAAGCCGACCAGTGATCATTGCGTCTGTCACCCCCTGCAGGACGTCCTCAACAGAATGCAAACAGTGAGGTAAGCATGTGGATAATGAAACAGCTCTCAAGTCCAGTCCCAGGATGAGGTTAATGCTAATCGTGATAGGGGTTGTTTTATTGGCAGACACCTAACATGTTAGCATTAGCTTCACTCTGGGAGATCTCACAAAAGAAACAAGTAACCAAGGTCACCGTGGTTGCAACCAACACTGCCACCTCTGGTGCTGGACCTGGGAGGAAGAAGCCATTGTGAGGAATATGATGCATAAACAGGTGAAAGTGGAAACAAGCATGGACTAACATTTACTCTGTGTCACTGCTATCAAAGACAATTCTGCTCACTGTCAAGATGTCAAGATGCTGCCGTCATAATTCAGTCTTATCAAGTCTTATTTCAGGTGTCATACATTTGAGTTGGAACCTTTTAAACACAACCCATGTTAAAGATGATTTTTGATGATTTAAACACACATAGGTACAGCAGTTACTTAGAGTTACTTAGCTCATTAGACCTTTTCCTATGCATGTGTAGATTGACAACTTTATGATTCAATTTATATTTAGGTTTACAGAATGGACAAATAGCTGCCTGTCTTTGAAATAATACATCCTTCTAAACATCACCCATATTGTATAATGTATCACATACACCATCACATAGAGGAACAATGCAGCAAATGGTATATTTTTACATTTAAAGCTGCAAGCAGGGTGGAGACACTGTTTAGCATATGCCCATAAAGACATACAGGATCCAATTTTTAAACTTTTCATTATCTAAAAACTAAATACACCACTGACAACCATGTGACAATAAGTGCATTGGCACAGGGTTTAAACTACAAAACATTTTTTAAAAACTCTACTAAAGCTGATGATGATTCAGATTATGTAATAGATGTCTTCGGTTGTGCTTAATTTTTCCTACCGTGAATAAAAATGGCTGTATCTAAAAATCTTTTGGCTAGTACATTACGGGACAAGCCAAAGACTTAATTGATATACCAGTGACATGCAGAGATTTGTTTTGTGATTTGTTTTTGATGTATTTTGTATTGTGTGCGTTTTACTTTTGGTTAGTTGAGAAATGCTTCCGAAGGTGGATTCAGACTATTCCACAGATACCTGACTTTGTGAATGTATGTTTAATGTATGCAGCTGAATAAAATCAATCAAAAACATCTGAGGACTGTATATCTGAAGTTTGTTCAAAACCAAAAGCGAGACCTGTATAATTTTGTTTACATGAGAATCTGCTTTCTCTGTGTACTCGACAATGGTGGAAGAAGTATTAAGATCCTTTACTTAAGTGAAAGTACCAATACCACACCGTAAAGATTCTCTGTTACAAGTAAAAGTCCTGCTTTGAGAATCTTACCTAAGTAAAAGAGTGAAAGTATAACCAGGAAAATTAACTTAAAGTATTGGAATTAAAAGCATTCAATGCAGCAACATTTCTCCTGTGACTATTATTCTATCATATGTTAAATCATTAGATTATTAGTAGCAAGTCTTAGATTTTTGTAAAGGCACTGCAACTACTGATTATTTTCTTGATTAAATGATTGATTGTTTGGTTTTTAAAATCTTAAAATCACCAGATATGGTGTAACAAGAACTCAGAGCCCAAAGTGACACCTTCACAATGCTTGTTTTGTCCAACCAGGAGCACAAACAACAAAAGTATTAAAAACAAATCACAAATATTAAAATAATTAAAAGGAAAAGAAGCACATCTCCACATTCAAGAAGCTGGAAACATGAAATGTTTTTACATGAAAATATTTAAATTATAATAAAAAGTCACCAATTAATTTTCTGTCAATCAACTAATTGATTAATTAAATATTATTACAGCTATAGTTTAACTGATAACAACTGAGGCTATCAAATAATTGCAGTGGAGTAAAGAGTACAATAATTCCCTCTGAAATGTGGTGGAGTGAAAGTAATTTGTACTTAAGTCGCTGTCAACAAAACTTGACCATATTTTAAACTTGAATTATAAACATGAAAGATGTTGCCTACACTCTGAATACATACAGTCCAGTCAGTTCCTGTGAGCCACTTGGCCATTTTACCTTCACTTCAGTCCTCATTTGTGGTGCTTTAGTCTTGTGACAGAAGCCCTGTGTAATCTTTTAAACCACTTTGTCATTAGTTCAGACTCCCTGAAAATGAGGGGATTACAGACATGGCTCCTTAAATGCAGAATACACAGGATATAAAGAAAATCCACACATCCAATAATGATTTTAAATGTACTCATCATAACAATAAAACATCAAGCTCATTGCAGGATTTTCCCAAACTCATCAGGTCGCTGTTTTTTTATTTGAGGACTTTACTCAGTGTTTAGAAGTAAATGGAAATCTTTATGACCTGATCTCATTAAAGTCTGTGCATTGTGAGTAGAGCAGGTTCATTTAAGGTGATCACTGAGTCACAGCTTTCACTCGTCTTTTCTGTTCATCACCACATCAATGTTTTCCCCAAAGAGGGGAAACCGCATAGTGCACAATCAGGCACATCTGTACTCTCTTGTCCTGAACCTCCTCATCTAGTTACTTCACTGAGAATAATTCAACTTTGAGATGGGGATTCTGTTTTGTTCTATGAATATGCCTGATAAAATATGCCTAAAATGTCATTGTAGTAGATGTAAGCTTACTTTACAAACAATACCCAAACATATGTTACCGGTCAAGCCATGTAGCTACAATATGTATATATATAATTTTAAAAAAATTGTTTTTCAATACATCAACACAAACAGAGGCAGATCCAACCATGCACAGTGTCCACAATATCTACACATCTGACTTAGAACCATTATATATGATGCACATAATATACTTGAAGATATTACACTCAGCATGTTGTGGAAGTATAAATGTGTGTATATATATATATATATATATATATATATATACAAATAATATCCCATTACAGTCGACAATGAAAGAAAGAAGTGAGAATAAATTCTAATAAAAAAAATACCAAAAAAGTGTTTCTGTAAGTTGTAAACAATACAAAAAGTGCAAAGAAATACATATTTAGCGAATATACATGGAGTGGGTGATTATAGTTATTCAAACTAGAGAATGTTTCCAGATACACAAAAACTCATAGTGCACAAAATCACAGTTTCCCCCTTATATCATAATAACCCCAAATCAAACATTTGCCTCAAAGGGCTTTCTACCGTCTGTCTGTCCTGCGACCCTTAAAAACAGTATAAAGCATAATTTTAAGTAAGATAGCTGCATTAAAAGTATCAGCTCACATATATGCATGTAAAAAATTAAAACTAAGTGCTTTTGGGAGAAGTGGGAAAAAACAAGTTTTATAGATTTTTGGAGATCTTTTTAATTGATAAAACCATATGATGTTGATATTTATCACCATATATTAATGTGAAGAAATGTACATGGGGGGTGAGGGTGGAGGCGTGCCAACCAGCCGCTGTCTCCCCTACGCACGAGCCTGTCTATGGGCGGACCGGTCAGTCAGTCTGCTGATGACTAAAATACTCCACACAATCTCTGTCCTCACTACATGGATTTCGTCACTCGAATGATTTTCTAGCCAATTACGCACAATGTGGAACACTTCATTCAACTGCAGGAGGAAGAGTCGCAACTTGGTGGGATTTCACTCAGGAATGTGTCCTCTGCGCGCACCTGGAGCCGCCGGAGACATGCAGAGGCAACAGATTTTCGGCTGTTTTCACTCTGTTTTATGATACTGAGCCGCTGTGTAGCTGCGATTTCGTTCCTGTGATGGGGAGATCCACATGGAGCTGCGGTGCCGTAATCCTGCTGGCCATCGTTTGCTCATGTCGTGCCGTCACTCTGGACTCCATCTACTGGAGTAGCTCCAACACAAAGTAAGTGGATGAATCAGATTCACACTTTCAACAAGATCCAACTTTGTGTGGCGGCTTTGTCCGTGTAGTGTGACCTAATTGATTAAGTTAATCAGAGGAGATACAACCAGTTTTCTGCAAATCATGACACTGAAGTTTCAATATTTAGTAGTAGAGTAGCAGCAACAATCTGCAAAGCTAAAATCCCAAACCGATCTGGGAAATTGTCTTACATATTTGCATGTTTTTTTGATTTTGTTTACAGCATTCAAAAATAAGCTCGTGCTACACTTGACTGGACATTTTTTAGTTTGATAATGAAATAATGATGCTCTTGTCTCTCACTTACAGATTCAGTCCAGGTCAGGGTCTGGTCCTGTATCCTCAGATCGGGGACAAGATGGACATTGTGTGTCCCCGTGCAGATGCTTCCTCTGGGGGAAATGAGGAGTTCTACCGGGTCTACCTGGTCTCCCGAAGTCAGATTGAGAGCTGCACCATCGACAAGACGGACACACCCCTGCTGAACTGTGACAAGCCTCATCAGGACGTGAAGTTCACCTTCAAGTTCCAGGAGTTCAGCCCCAACCTGTGGGGTTTAGAGTTTCTCAAGGGGAGGGACTACTATATCACCTGTGAGTCACTGTGTGTAACCTCGCAGCTCATGTTCAGCTCAGAAATGATATCTGAGTGAAACCATGGCTGCTGCCCGTGTATGTCTCAGTGCCGTATCACGTGCAAGACTTTAAAATCTGTAGAACAAGAAGACACAAGCTGCTGGTTCCTACAGGTGGAGCAATATTTGAACAAATGCTAACAACTGTTTCCTTTTCTTTTTTTTTCTCCTGGGAGAAGAGGAGGCCAACATCCTCAGCTCCCTCTCACTTTGTCAGTTTGCGTGAGAATCAAAGAACGTGGCCTCGTTATTGGGCCGCTGTCGGTTAAACCAGCATCTTAGTGGCAAGTGATGCATGAGATAGAGAGCAAGTCTGACCATGTAGCCTCATCCACGTCGCCACGCTATGACAGCACACTTCGCTCTGGCAGGCCAGTGTGATTCCAACGGCTTACATGCCCCAAATCACACAAGGCTTTTACAGCATCAGGCAGATTTGATGGGAGCTTTCATGGCAACGTGGCTTGTGGCCTGTGAGATGTTGTTATCTGACCTAAATGCTGCTAACAAGTCTATGTGCGAGTGTGTGTGTGTGTGTGTGTGGGAGTGACAGGGGTGAACAAGAGTTCTTGGTGTGTGTGTGTGTGTTTGTATAGGCTATATGTGTTTCAGTAATTGCTATGTTAGTTAAGCTAAAAACTTATTTATTTTATTCTCTGGATCCAGCTTCTTAAATATGAAGTAAAGTGATGGTAAACCAAATATCTTTGGAAATTGGACTGTTGATTAGGCACAATAAGTATTAGGAAGACATCACCACAGGCTCTGGGAACTAGTGATGGGACATTTTATAGACCAGATAATTATAATTTCATGCAGCCCTGGTGGCATCCTTTGTGGTTTTTATGCACGTTGTGGTGTTTTTACGTGTGTGATTGTCTAAAAACTGTGAGTAACATCGTAGTTTGTGCTATGTGTTACTGCCAGTGAACATTTGGCAACTGGCTAAACCGACTGCAGGGAAATCATAATGGAATTATGCGTTCATAATCTTGTATTATGATGATCACATGAAATTATAAACTCAAAACGTTAATCTTACTTTAACGTTTGCCTCCTCTCTCTGTGTATCAGCCACCTCTGCAGGCTCTGTGCGAGGTCTGGATAACACTAAGGGAGGGGTGTGTAGGACCAAATCCATGAAGCTGGTACTGAGAGTCGGCCAAAGTAAGTACTTTGTGTTTGCATGTGTATGAAGCTAGGTGTGTGAATGAAAGAGAGACACACAGAGACGCAGACAGCTGGACAATAACAACAATTGTTCCATTCAGGTTACTATTATACGTGCAACGCAATAATATCACCTCCTCTCTGGAATTACTAAGTGGTCAGATAATCTCGATCATCTACTCATTCTCTTGAGGAGAGACTGCCGTCATGAATTATCTCAAATCCCTAATTCAAACCCCTGGCAGCTTAAGGCCATCTGTATTATCTTGCATGCGATCATTTGGACTGGCTGTGGCAGTCAATAATCCCCCCCCCCCGTATTAACATCAGAATAGCCAATGGTCCTTTTTCATCATTTTGTGCTCTTATCTGATAAATAAAAATTTAATAAAGCAGATTCTGAACATATTCCCTGCCATTCCTTTAAATGTCCTGCGGATAAACCCTTCTATAATACAACATTCACACAGAAACATATGCTTTTTTTTATTCTTTAAATATCATACAGTATTATTGTGGCATTATTTGTCATTTTCATAGGAAAATAGCCACATGTATGATATGATATGTTGTATTTTTGTGTGCTATTGAGCTGCACAGAGTCGGATGAATCAAACCGATGCTGTGTTTCTGTGTGTGTTGCTAAAATCTGTTAAATCCTCCAAAAAGAACATTTTTTGACCTCAGATGTGTGAAGTATTATTCATATAAATAATTCAAGAGTTTGAGTTAGAGATGAAACCTCTGCATCTTGTGTGTTTCTCTACTGATCATAACTGAAAATATGGGGCTGTTTTCCTGCTGTGTTTACAAACACTGCTGATGTAAACAAACCTTGTAGAAAACATTAATAACTCCGATTTAGTTGTAATCTCATGTTAATCTCTACATATATTAAAAGTCCTTTCAATCAGTTTGGAAGTTGCTGCAGTTTCCAGTTCTTTAGATTTTCAGTAGAGTTGCACCATTTGGATATGGAGTTTGTGCCTTTAAAAAAAAAGTATTACCTATTTAGTACATTTGGGCTAAATGTGGTGTAAAATTTAATCCACACCAATGGTGAATGAACTTTCATTCAACTTACACTTACTTACGCAAAATAAGCTGGCTGGCTGTGTAACACTGGAACATACAGAAATGTCAATTGATGTGTTACAAATCAATGAATGAGTCAAGAGAAAAAGAGACTTCCGACTGTGACTCGGAAAGCAACTTTTTGTGGTCTAATTAGGTAAAAAAACTGTTTCTCAACTTCTTCTGTGATTCATTTTTACCTTAATGACTGGCGGCGCACAATAATCAGTCCAATAAATGTTTCTGAGGAACGGACGCCAAACACTAATGATTCAACAGACATCAGTATAGGAACATTTTGACTTGACATAACCCCACCTACACAAGAATGACAAAAACACCACCGTGCAGTGAAAATGGAGAAGAAGAAGAAGTATGCTGCTATCTGCCATTATGTTTTGATTTTATGTCAGCTGTACTGCTTTATGTTCCAGACTCTTCTGATCCACCTTCAACTCTCCAGGAGTCCCCCACCAGATTCCCGCCCACACGGCCGAAGTCCAAGGCCAAGGACTCCTCCTCAACAGAAAAGGATATAAAAAGCAAAACTGGTAAGAAGGCAAAGCAAACATATTGCCTAGAGAACATGTACCATTAGCGTTGTGACACATGACTTTACTATCTTTATAGTTAAGGGAGCATAATTATATTTTTTCATGTTTTAGCTTCTTAACTACAAAGTATATTCTTAAAGGATTCTAGTAACAGGCAGTATTCAATATTATTGTCAACAAATTGCATGGAAAAAAACCAACATGAACGTGCTACTTTATCTCTCAAAACCTTCCGTCTTCCCTACCTAATCTGTGGCTCTCAGCCTGAAGCCCATTGGTTCCTCCTGACAGTGCTCACATATATCATGATGAAGGAACATATCACCCTGTGCAGTGGGGTTGCTCATTAATGTGCTTTTAATGGTTTTTGAACAATAATGGAGCTCTATGGCAGAGATACACACTCAGTTTATTGGTGTTTTTAGACTTTTCATGGGATTATGCTGACAATAAGAACACAATATCACCAGACTTATCCTTTAGCTGTACTGATACATTTTACAGAATGTTTCATTTTTTCAAGTCTACTTAATTTGAGGTAAACAGGCACAACCCTCTTCTTTAATGTTCTTTGATCTGAGTCTCAGCTCGCAGATGTTATTGCTTTTCTCCAGAAAGGGAAAGATTTTCACCTGCCTCTTACATCTAAGGCATCCTATGAATCTGCATATGGAAACATTTAGAAAAGAATGATTAATGATGAATCTAAATTGTACCCACACTATAACATAACATTCATTGTGTCCCAAATCCAGACTACATACTGTATATAGTGTGTTTACACTGCTGTAAAAGAGACAAAAAAACATATACTAAAACCAGACAGCACACAGACTAAAAACTGTAGACTTTTTGAGTGAGCTGTTCTATTCTCCCACAATGCAAAGCACAAAGGAAATGGAGGACCGGTTCACATCTCGAAAAAAACAATTTAATACATTCTCGGCTGTGTTGAAACGGCTCCAAACAAATCTAGGAAAATAAAAAAGAGAATTATTTTAATTGGAATTATTCCTTTCAAAGTGGCAGTTAGATTGACAACCACACGTCACACATATTATATCACATTGTTAGTATAAAATGGTAAAGTATGTTGATTAATTTTTTTTAACTAACTGCTTAAACAGGTACAACAATAGTACTGTATAGCATGAGAATGAAGTATGGATTTGGGTTTTACTTGTACTTTTCTGATTATGACTCGGTGCCAGAGAAAGACTACAGGCTGTCTACTAAAGATTAGAGCTACTAAAAGTGTCCAGCTTTGACTTCATGTTAACACATACTGATCCGGCTGTGCCAGAACGTAAACTGAGTGTTTGCTAAATGTCTGTTGTGTGTCCTGATTTACTCTCTCGTCTCAGTTTTCTCCTTCTTTATTTAGTCTCCTCTGTTTCTCATGACAGACTTGAGCTCAGAAACAGGACAAACAGACCCAAGTGGTGGCGGTGGTTCTGAGCCAGGACTGTTCATGTGGGTCGTCTCTGGCTGTGCGATCCTCCTCCTGGTCATCATAATTCTGCTGGCCGTGCTGTGTAGGTACCATCGCCGCCACCGTGTCCCAGATAGCCAGCAGTCTGCCTCCGTGTCCCTCAACACTTTGGCTGTGCCGAAGCGGGACAGCATCAGCAGCGACAACAACGGCTCAGACCGCAGCGATGTTGTCTTTCCTCTGCGAGCTTCCGAAAGCATGATCTGTCGTCATTATGAGCGTGTGAGCAGTGACTATGGGCCCCCTGTGTACATAGTTCAGGAGATAACGCCCCAGAGTCCCACCAACATCTACTACAAAGTCTAATGTTTGCCAGTCTATTGTTGACAAATCTAAATTAGGCTGCAGTCGGTGACACAACACATCCAGTGCTTTAGCTTTAGAGTTTGTACAGTGTGAAGAAAGAGGCACATGGAGGGCTTATCTGGGCGCTGTATTGCACTGACCAGATACTTTGGACAGACAAATGCCAGTGTTATTGTTGTGTCACACTGAACTGAAGTGTTGTTGAATCACTTTGTTTTCTTGATATGTGGAAGAGACAATCGGAGAGGAAACGGATGCGTCACAACATCAAGTTGTGTTCAGTTTGTTTGGAGGCGTGCAGCAAATGCCAGTGGTGGACATTTAGATTGTTTATCCTTGAATCAATGGCAAACAGTGGAGCAAAGCAAATAGGCTTAAAGACCAAGGACAAAGTAACTAAGTCCTTTTTGTTGAATACTACAGTACTTAGGTACAATTTTGAGGTTTCTGTACTTTAAGTATTTCCATTTCATGACACTTTATACCTCCAATGCACTACATTTCAGAGGGAAATATTATTGCTCCACTGCATTTATCTGACAGCCATAGTTACTAGTTATAAATCAAGATTTTACACACACAATATATGAAGATCTTTAAAAAATATGATGCATTGTAAGACATTGAACTACCCAACAGTGTATAAAATTCAATTACTCGATTATTTGGCTAGTTGCTTAGTCAGTTAACCAAAAAATAATAAATCAATCAATCAATCAATCTGCGACTGTTTTAAGAACTGATAATTTTTCAAGGAATCTTTCAAGGAGCTTCTCAAACGGGATGGTTTACTGCTTTTTCTTGTTTTAAATTGAAGTAATTTGAGTCATTTTGAGGTTCTAACTATTGGCTGGACAAAACAAGACATCTGAAGACTTCACTTAGAGCCCTGGGTAATTGGGATGCAATTCTCACTTTTTTTATTGCATTTTACAAACCAAACAATAAATGGATTGATTAAGCAAATGATCAGCAGATTAATGCTTAATGAAAATAATCCTTAGTTGAACACTCATGGACACTATTTTCTCTCTGTATTGAGTTATTTTCTTTTTTTTACTTTTGATACTTTAAGTACACTTTCCTGATGATAATTCCATACTTCTATCTGAGAAACATTTTTAATACAGTACAGTAAATATATATATATATATATATATGTGTGTGTGTGTGTGGTATTAGTACTTTTACTTAAGTAAAGGATTACTTCCTTCACTATTTATGATTTTATTTGGTAAAGAAATCTCACTGCCACACACATGGCATTTGTACAGTAAATGTGCATTTAATTTAATTTATTGATACACCTGATAAAAAAGATTTATAATGCACAAATTACAAATATGAATTTATCACAACTGAATTGTGAAAATTTGTTAGAAATGCTGTTCAATGAAATGAAAATCATGATTATGTGGGTTTTATTAAAGTAATACCAGTTCAAGGGATTCCACACTTAAACGTTCTTTTCCAGGTTGCTTTAATTTATACATTTAAGATGGGATCTCCTGTTTAAACAGTGTTCAATATAAAAAGAGTGGGTTTAAAAGGAAAAAAAGAAGGAATTACTTAAAATGGGGATGTTTTGTTATGTGTTAAAAGTGTGAACGTTTAAAATCATCTTGTCTGTAGTCTCTTCTTCAGTGTCTATTCTCTCTCTGCTTTCTAAAATCAACAAGAGCAGCAGTGAAAGTGATGGACACACATGTAGAAAATGAATAGAATGAAATGGTGAAACAAAAGTTTGAATCAGAATAGACAGCTGATATATCACAGCAAACAGTCCCTCCTGTTTCCTTGGGGTTACAAAATGACTCAGCAGCCCACTGCATGACGACTTCAAGCAGCACCACTATTCGCATACAACTATTGTTGACCGCGATCCTATTCAGTAATTAAAGCCACTGCATTAAAGGACTTTTGGACATTTCCGTTGGCGCATATTTTAGCTGTGGTCGACATGAAACTCAAAACTGTTTTGTGAATGATTTGGGGCGGGTAGATGCATCGCTGAGGCACTGCTCAGAGGAGCATGACTCGTCATTACTTAATGGTGCTCATGGGATAGAGACTGTCATTCTGCAGTGAACAGCACCATGATGAGTGTTTCAGCATGTCTTATTAGGTTGAACGGACAAAGAAATGTCATAATGCAAAGTACAGTTTGATTTATTTCGTGTGAAAGAGGAAGGTTCTGGGGTATATAATGGAACCTCTTCAAATAAGAGTAATCACTGTCATAATAGTAATAAGATAAGATAAGATAAGATAAACCTTTATTATTCCCACAGTGTGGAAATTGCAGGATACCCATTAGTACACGAGATACAAAAAGACTTTCAACGTGTAAAAATGGCTCTATTACAATTTTCTCTGGACCTCTTACTCATGAAGATGTTTAACAGCTGCAGTGTCATCTTTGCAGGTCATCACGTTTGTGTAATCAACATATCTATAAAACTATCTGTAACGGGAATGAAAATCTTCCATACATTAAAAACACTCGGCATGTAATCGTCTCTCAGCCTCTCCTGTGGCGCTGTGCACAGCATCCATGGGTGAACATGTTTCATGCTCCTTCAGCCACATCATGCTGCACATTTTCAACCTGTCAGGTTCCATGAGCTTCCTCTCCACCAGGGACACTGTTGCCTCTGAAAGCAAGAAGCCAGAGTGGAGGATCCTCAGGACATGTGCTCTGTGCATCATACAAGGAAACTACTCAGCTAAAGTTAAACCGGTTCTAGCATTGTGTTTTTAAAAAGTTAGGTTTGCAGGAAAACGTTGTCGTGGATTGCGGTTATATTTTCCACAGCGCACTACTTTTCTTTTTGGCCTGCAGCCCAATTTGTAAACCTCAATAAAGAGCTACAGGTGACAGCCGTGGACGGGCTAATTCAAAAGCTGCAGCAAAATGAAATTTCTCCCTCTGGCAAGAGCATTTAAAACATCTAAAGGAGAATTAGTAAATGTTTCAAAGATAACATCATTACTTCTTCCTATAATTGACTAATTGATTAGACCAAAACGTGTCTGCCGTTTTGAACAACGCTTAGTGTTTTTAATGGGAAACACATTCTCTCTATACAATTAACTCTAATAAACCACACTGCATTTGATTCATTCAAATTAAATTTTTGATCACTGAACTACCTACACACGATCTAGTGTCCTGCTACATTGTGAAAAAACAATATACCACAAATGAGATTATGAATGAAACACTGCAGAACGTGTTCGCTGTGTGTGTGTGTGTGTCTTCCCACCCCCTCGCTTGAAGTGATCCTTGCTCTTGTGAGATGTTTTTTTCCTATGTGAAGCTTCACAGCTGAATGGGACGTGGTCGGGGCGAGGTGAGTTCAGTTGACCTCTGGGTCACGCAGAGACAATGGTGGCCAGGCTTCTATAGAAAGAACAAAGCAGAGACCCCCAGGCTCATGGCCCCCATTGTGGGAGGGGCTTGGATGTAGGCCATTTTAGAAAAAAAGGGGAAGAAGTGGTGCTGCATCAGAGGGGATGTTTTGGATCTCAAGTACAGGCTTGAATGCTGCCAGCATGGTGTTTTAAGTTGGCCATTTTAGCTGCGGAGTCCTTTCTCTACTCAGTTTTATAATGCAGAAATAACAAAATGATTTCATGCTTGTATGTCTTGTATTGTCCACATGTATGAAAGCTTTTCCTTTATTTTTATCCCAAATAATGTAAACTATCATATGGAAAGTGTCCTACAATGCTTTTGCAACTGACACCTGCTTGGATCCACGTGCACAGATCTGATACGTGCACAGAGCTTGAAGAGGAAGGGGGAGGTAAGGAGAGCCATAAGCTTTTATCTGACCCCATGGGACGATGTGAAGTCTACAACCTCCATGCGTCCACCGACCCCCCACCTCACTTCCATATGCAGAGGAACTAGCCCCACCACCGGCTTTGTGTGGGGGGTTGAGGGTAATGACTGAGCGCTCCCACTCCCACAGTGTGCCCAGAGAAGTGGAGAGGAGCAGATATTCTGGCATTATAGGTGAAAAGTTGTCTATTTGCTGGTCAGTTGGAGGAGAACGTATTGAAGCTCGAATCAAACATGTCTTTTCTTAACCCTTGTGCTACCTTGTGGAGAAGACACTGGGTCAAGACAATGGGCCACTGGGTCAATATGCCCGGCAAGGTAGCACAAGGGTTAAAGTGAACACATTCCCTGCCTGAGAACTTTCTAACCAATTGTAATTTATTTCACAGTGAAATAATAGGAAAATGTTAAATCTGCTATTTTAATGTTATATCAGCCGCTGGGATACACACTTCCCTCTGAAACACTTGCTCTCTGAAACTCAGTGGATTGCACAAAGCTTATTTTTTTACACAACAGAATGTCCAAAATTGGGGAAGTTGCGGTATGTGCTTCCTCTTACAGTTGAAAAGCAATTGTGTCATTTCAGTACAGTATTTAGTTTGCTAGTTCCCTCTGCTGGTCAACTACCATACTGTATCATATTTTGGGGACAATTTGCAGGATTCAACACACACACACATATATATATATATTTTAAAACAATGAAGGTCAGCAACAGATTGTAATGTTATGGGATTTTCAGTACGTGTGACACTGTGTGACTTCTCAACACAACTTACCAATAACAATGAGTTGCTGTAACTCGAAAGATTAAAACCCCTTTCTGCATTTCACGAAACCTCCATTATACTCTTAACTACCCAGGGGTTGGATTAATGGGGGAAAAGGTGGTAATGAAGGGTTGTAGGAATCATCCATTGTTTCTTTGTTATCAGATTCCAATAAAAATGTGCTGAGTGTTCATGAAATATACTTCTTGTATCATTTATTGTATTGTATCATCTATATTTACATCTTTGTGTTGTGAACAAATTATTTTTAAAAACTTGTTGTTAAAGCAGCAAGGGGAACTAATACCAGCAGCTTTCAGCAAAAGTACCAATATAACTATGTAAAAATCCAACAAAAATTTAAATGAAACCATGTGAAAGGTTTTGAGGAGGAATGTCTCTTTGCTGCACTACTAACAACTCATAGACATCTGAAACGTTGCAAGTTAATGGATGTTGTGTTGTGTTTTATAAGTTCATCATATTATTTAAATGTAAAATCTGTATTTGAACAGTAGCTACAGCTGTCAGATACATTTTGTGGATTAAATCTCTGAAATGTAGTGGAGTAAAAGTTTTCATTTGTTTAATATGGGAATACTTAAGGACAGTGCAAGTACCTCAAAGGTGTACTTATAGGTACAGTAGTTGAATAACTATTTTCTACCTGAAAGTTGTACAAAAATAAAGGTGAGTGAGATACTGAGGCGCTGTATATCAGATTCTGATATGCCATTTCAGTAATACATGTTATCAATTTTATGTTAAAAGAAATCGAACTAAATTATGTCAGCAGGTAAAATGATGTTCTCTGGTAATGTATAACTGTGTGCTTACTCTTTTTGATCAAAGTGCAAATTCAAAATCCTGGTCATCCCCATCATTAAGCTGTTTAAAACAACAAAACGCAGAAGTGTACACAGGGCAGTGTCATTTCTACAAAAGCAGAAAAGTACATTTTACAGAATGCAGCAAGCACCTGAAACATGTAGTGGAAGCTCATATTGACCTATATATATTGCTTTGTATCTCACTGTTAAGTATTTTAACAATTTTCATTTTCATTTAAACTAAACGCAGAAAATGTGTGTAGTGTTAAGTCTGGGCCGTACCTCCTATCTGACGGCCCCAAATTTGTTGCAGTACTTGACTGAGCTTCTGTTGGTGTTTGATGGCTTATGCTTTGGTTGTAATGTCTTCATGACATACAGCCGATTTGTTTTAAATCTGAGAAGAAAGTGAGACCAGGGCAAAAGCATATAGTGAGCCCTTTGTGAGCATAAAAATTGTTGGTTTATTTCTGCATCGAACCTAATAAGTTTTAATTATTACAATTTTTCCACACACAAACCAAAATCTGTGGATTTAATTATTGCAAGAAAAGTACAGATGTATTTTGCTTTGTTCAATATTATTACTAACAAACTAATGTTAAAAATTGTTTAGAAATTGTTTTAATTAGTTTTAAAAACTTTATCTGTTTCATTTTTATATTTCACTTATTTTTTCCTTACATTATAATTATTATTTCAGCAACAAATGTTGTTTTGAATCAAATTTTTGTAAAACTGTATTGCTAAGTATTACTCTAACTAATTCAGTAAGTTTAACCTTGGCCAAAAACAGATAACCAACAAAAAACATATTGTTGTCTCACAATAAATCACTTTTGAATCATAGTAAACAACTTTCCAAAGCTAGACTGCAGTCAACTGTTATCTGCCATCACTGCAAGACTATTTTGTTTTAATGAATTGAAATAATATCTCTTTGAACATTTATGCCTTTTTTTCAAATATGTAAAAAAAGAAAATGTCTATTTTCCCTGGAAAAAACAACACTTTTGATAGAACTTTATCATCTTGTTCACAACCCACAAACTCTGGGTTTTTGATGAGTGCTTAATGAATTAACATATTTTTTGTACTTGGTTTATTTATATTAGTTTATACAATTTCTTCTGCAGCAAACTCAAAATAAACAAGAGTATAACTCACCAATAGTTCTGTCAAAGTACTAAAATATGTAAAGGTTGTTTAAAATCAGAATGAGAAAAAAAAGTTCTTATTTTTTACAAACGTTTATATACGAGCTACAGGTCAATACATGTGAAAACAACACACTATAGCTTCATTTGACTGTGTTGTGGAGCAGCAACAGGTTAATTAGTCGTTTTATTTTTTACTTTAACGAACATACAGGGCACCTAAATAAAAACATGTGGTCAATCAATATATAGAATAGTTTTACTACTCAGCGCCATTATTTTTGATTGAAAAAAACCGGAATGCATGGTTTACGATTATTTCTCTTTTCATTATAATGCAAAACTTTAATGGCTATTTAACTGCACAAACAAAGCAGGCTGTTTCCCGTTATGCATGCAAATATACATTTTTGTATTAAAAGGTGTCGAAACCCCCCAGAGATCCCTGTCTGTTTCCCTCTCCTTCCTTTGGAGAGGTGGAGGCTGTTTGGTTGGAGATGTGGGTCGGAAGTACCGTAGTTTATGTATGCTAATAGGGAGAGTTGGGGGTTGTAGCTAGATATTTACGTTCAGTGGGAGCCGCCCTTCATTCACCCACATGGTTACCAACTGGTCGCCTTCGCGCCACTTTCCTAACCCTGCAATCATTTTTAACCAACGTATCTGGGCTATAAATTGACTCACGGTCGGCTCAGATTTCACTTTATGTTTCGTTTATGTCCGCTGGTAGAAAAGTTTTCGGAATAGTTGCGTATTTATTTCTCTCTTTTGTCGGTAAGAGACTACACGGCAGCCCAAGCAAGTGAGCGAAGATGGTGGATTTCGGCTGGTGAGTGTCTACCGAGCGCATGTTTATCTGCAAGGAAGTCGGGTTTTGGGTTATTTTTCAATCTGTATTTTGGTTAGTGAAATCCCTAACGGTGTGTTTTACGTCTGTTTTACGTGTCTTAATATAATGTTGGCGGGGATATCCAAACATTAACACAAATTATTATGCTGGCGATGAAAACAGTGTAACGTGAGGCGCATGGCAGCCCCCTCTGCTCCACCATTGAGGGAATGAGGGAGATTTGAAAAGCTGCCCGTAGCTTTCTCCGCTGCGCTGTAGGAACTGTTGTAAAACAAATCTGGCCCTCTGGTAACAAACCCAGAGTTTGTATAAACATGCTAGTCGTTATATTTGAAAAGTAAGTTTACAAATGTGGTTAATTTGTTGCTCAGTCTCGAGTGCAGTGGTGTGTGAGTTAAAGTGCCCCCCAGAACAAAGCAGCAGCACATGGGGCAGTTTTAGGCCGCGCGTTTTAGCTTTGCTAGCTTAGCCTAGCCGCACAAACTTGAGTTGTTTTGCGTGGCAGACACTAAAATAACGTTATTAAGACAGGCACCACAATAAGATGCAGACAAGAGTAGGCAATTAAAGCAAATTCATTGGGACAGCTGAGTTACAGCTACTGTATTTTCAAACGTGTGCTCGTTTGTTGTTGGCTAACGGCTCAGTGTCGTCAAACTCAATTTCAATTTTATTAGTTTGCGAACCAGTTATACAAATTGAGTCATCTGTCTCACTGGTTACACGCTAGTGGCTCCCGTACCATCACAGTAGTGGTGGTTTTGGTAACTGCTAACGTTAACACGGTTTGCCATGTTTTCATCAAGCAAACACCAGCTCGCAGCAGCTAAGCTAACCTGCCCGACCAGCGCACGGGCTGCTGTTTGCTGCTAGCCTCTGTTCCTACATGGACGGCAGCCTTGTTTTCTAGGACGCCCGAAACCGCAACCCACGGTGTTTCCTTTAAATGGAAAACACGCAATTGTAAATTTCAGTGTGCAGTACTGCGTTGGCTTTTAGCATGGTATGGTTTAAAGTCATTTATGCTAAGGTTGGCGCACATCGAGGCGCCATGTTAAAGACGGTGGGGGAGGGGTGAACAACATCGTCTCCTGCGCAGGCGCTGCCGTGTCGCAGGGAACGCGGGCCGCAGACTCTGCTGCTCATTCATATTTTCAGTGACCTCGTGCTGCTGTAATAAATCATAACATCTTGTGCTACAACTACCAACTCGTGTAATTATCGACTAACCATTGACGATGATGCAGTGTTCTGACGCCGTGCGAGTGCGAATTCCGCGCTTTTGGGTCAATTTAATTACAAGAGATTGGTTACACGTGCGCACACATCAACCTGCGCATTTAACTTGTTGCAGGATCGGAAAGTCGTTTTCGTTGCCTCATGTCTTTTTTTTCTTTTGGTTTGTTTTCAGATCCAACATGAAGTGCAGAACCCCAGACAATTGCAGCATGGAGCAGTTTGACCATCTTTCTCATGGTGCTGGAGGGCAGCATGCTGTTTCCAGTCTGTGTATTGTCAAAGTGCTTACAGTGCAGGTAGTACTATGCAATACCTACTGCAGTGGAGGCACTTAAAGCAATACCCTGACGCTGATGTGCAGATCCATTGATGTTACATGTCATTAGAAGTACTGTCTTTGTGCTAAGGTGCATCTAGTGCAGATAGTGAAATAGACTAGCACCTACTGCCCTAAGTGCTCCTTCTGGCATAAGGGGCTGTGATATGCGCCACCAGACCATTTTTAATTTCTAATTGGACTCATATCTCGCAGTTCTCTGCTAGTTTTGCATAGTTGCACTACAAGAATAGATGAGTTGTGCAAATCTATGCAAAACTGATGGTGGCCTGCTTGCTCTCCACCTGTTTAGAATTTGGTTTTGGGGGTGTCACATCAATGTGATTGCATAATACACATGTACTGCTTTCCCCCCCCCTTTTTAATTTAAATTTTTTACATACAGGAGCATTTGCAAGTTATCACCCAGTGACTCAGTTTCAGCAGTTCTAAAGTGCTTATAGTGCAGGTAGTGTTTTCTCCCATCTACTGCAATGTAAGCACTTGAAGTACTTCTAACTAACTGCATCTTTGAGGTTCAGATGTCTATAAGCATTGAAGACTCATCTGTTAATCACCACCGGGTCAGTTTTGCTGGTTTGCATTCAGCTTTAACTGATGTTCGCTGTGCAAATCCATGCAAAACTGACTAGGTAGATGAACTGTTCTGCCAAGTGGGATTCCTTGTATTCAAGATCTTTAGGTTGCCCCCCGCCCCCCCCGCATGGTCGGTATATGCACATACTTGGAAGTGTATCATGATTGTTTGGATATTTGGAGATGTCCCTTCCTGGACAGGTGGGGATTAGTAGCAATGCTGTGTACCTGGCAGTATTGCACTTGTCCCGGCCTGTGTAGGAACAAGGAGATGGCGCCGATCTGGATCCTGACCCAAGTGCCGACTAGCAAACCGCTGTCCTGCAATGTTTTAGCCACTTCAGTCTGTATGAAATGCATGTGATAACTTGTGGAGATGTATTTAAAAGGGGTTAATTGTAATGTTGCTTGAAATATATTAAAATCTTTTTACACTTTCCTCTGAATGTTTTATTATGCAAATATTGGGATGCACAATGTTCGTGTTTTGGTAGAGTTACGGTAGTTTTGTTCTACACATCTGTTGTATTTTAAATGGAAGTTTCAACTCAGTCTTTTTGTTATGTTGCCTTTTTATTAGGAATTGGAACAACTGAACAGACTGTGACATGTTTTGGTCAATGACCTGTTTTACACTTTAAATTCTAACAAAACAAATTACCAATATTATTCTGTCACATTTTCCACCATATTAAATGAATCATGTTGCCTATTGTTATGTGCTGCATCTGCTAATGTAACATTAAGTTGAGTTTGCAGCAGTGGTGCAGTCTGGAAATGTCCTCAAACAGACATTTTAGATCGCATCCCTGAGTGATTTGACTTGCATATGAAATAAAGGATGTACATGTAAAAATTATGAAATGGCCTTAAAACAATTACACCATCTCACCTATGTAGTTTGGTTCTGGTTTGAAAGGACTATGTGAACCACATTGATTTATTAATGTATAAAATCTAACCAAATCCTCAATTTACTTAAATCTTGATGCAAACTCTTGAAACTGTTTGGGAGTTAAAAGATTAACTGAAATTTCACATTGAACAGTCCTTAAATGTGTCTTTCTAATTTCATGGTAAATGTAATCTTCATTAAATGTCCTAACCTTTTATTTTTCAGTTATGAAACTGCCAGTCATTAAGCAAAGAATGTAATAGAGTATATCACTTTATAAAAATAGTTTTCAAACTAACTTTAGTGTTGTCGGCCAAGCGTCAATTTACTTTGGCTGAATTATGCATAAAGTATATAAACCCCAAGTAACTCATTCTTTATGAACCAAGCCACAAATCCGTTACAAATTAAGATACTAACCCAAGTTTGAGCTAATTTGAATGAAAAAGATACTAAACATTTGTTTTGAATTTTGCTTAATCTCTGTAGCCTTCACAGTATTTAACTGTCAATAGAAATAAAGCTGCACGTCTTTAATTGAAGCAGCAGCCTGTCCACTAGATGGCGCTGTCAGACTGCAGCTCTGCAGACGCAGATCCGTCCGCGGAGTGCAGGTAACGTTACGGTACCGCCTCTGCTGTCGGTCCAACCAACTTGGACAACATGCCGCTTTCACACAGAGGAGTCACACCGCCACTTTCTCTCTGTGTCCGGATTTAACTTATCATCTGGAGCGTTTCCTCGACACAAACAAGCTCCGCATGTTCGACGCTGAATCCTGAAACCTGAAATGTGGAAAGGGCTCACCTGAGCGGACTGTAGGTTCCGAAGAAACCGTCATTTCCAAACAGGCTTCTTTTTTGTGTAGTCTTGACCCGGGGTTTTAAAATGAGTGTGCTGTGGACGAAGTGCATTTTCTTCCTGACGTGTTGCTCTGGATTAGGGTTTGGAAGTCCAAACAGATGCGAAGAAGTGCGCAAAGTTTTCCAACTCAGGCAAATTGGACCAAAACAATTATTGCCTTTAAGTCCCAGACCAGGTATGTTGGAGTTAAACTTCCACACTGAGAGGATGTGTGTCACTGTCTGGTGTATTGGACGGTTTTTTATCCTGCTGGTAAATTTTCACAAACCAGCTAGTAATACAAATTGTGTCACAGTTCTTCTTGATTATTTGTACATTTTCTTCATTTACATCGTCATGAGAGAAATATGCCCTAAAAGTTATTCAATTTTTACATTTTTAAACACACTTTAGAGGCGTTTGGGTATTTTTGATAATACAGACAGTAGGAACAGCAGAGCTTTAAGCTCTTAAAACGGCATCATTTTATGGCTATTTAGAGAAGATGCTGTATGTGTCTGAAATTATTGCAGGAAGAAATCTTACAAAGTCCATTATTTTAAAATCAAATCTGTGTACATGATGTCTTCACAGTGAAACTATTTTGAAATATTTCTGAAATACTCTGGATGATGATGATGCCATTTTCAAGCACTTCATGCTCAACAGGAGTAGGTTTGGGATGAGTTTTCCTATTTTTTCCTATACACCATATGAAAGTTGTCACTTGTTGTTTACTTTCCTGTATTACCAGCAGTGCATAATATAAAATGTTCTGTGGAACTAGGGACTTAAGCAGCTGAGATTATTTCATGACGAAAAAGAAACCAAACTGCTCCTTTTTTGCTGTCTAAAGCAGATAAGTGGCATGTGGGGATAAACATGAAGTAGTATGTGTAAAGTTAGGTAAACTACGCTTCACTTAACTTTGTGAGCACCACCCATGATACTTACCTTCAAGATTTAGGGGGGAATTATGGGCTGTCATTGACTGGACAGCTTGCTGCTACTGCTGATTTCTGTGCGCCTCTTGGAAAAGTAAATCTTAATGGTGTTGACTACAATCCTGCCACAAACTGCTCCCTATAAACGTACCCACCCCTTTCCTCTGTGCCACTGTGAGGAAACGGATTCAATTGACAGAAAACCCTCAAGGGCCCCTTAAACCTCTAAATAACCCTTATAATGCCATCACCATTCCTGCCCCTTACATGAGTGTGGATTTAAATCTCTGTGCTGTTTCTCTGTAGAATTGCAAACTGACTTACTTTCTCTGAGATAAATTATGTGCATTGGGTGCCTCCTCTAGTTTAAGTGATGATAAGCTCCCGATTCAGCGGCTAACCCTGTAAAAACACTTGCTACTGTTTATAACCTGACCTTTCTGGCAACCTCACTCGGCTAAAACGTCTTCCAAGCCCCAATCCATCACGACACTGGAAAGATGTAAATTGTTTTCTTAATGGCGTCAGCTAAATGCAGTGAAATACATCACACAGGGTAGTGGGAGATAGCGAGAGGTATCCTGATCCTAGAGCAGGATTTCAGAAGTTATCTATAATTGAGCATGGGCTTGTGAAAAGTAACCTCCAGAAATTCCAGGAATCTGAGAGAGAGCTGTTTCCATGCCTGTCTAGTAAGAATTGCCAAACAGCCTTCAGTTTAGGTCAGAACACAGCAAGTCAGAAGTCTGGCCAAAAGAAAAAAGCTGTTGTCTGTGGTGTTGGAAGTGGAAATAGTTCTGGGAAGCATTTAAAAAAGCAAGACCTGGGGCACTTTCAAGTTCGTCTTATCTGAGAGAGTTTGAATTCCTCCACGTGTGCCGTCGCCTGCTCTGCTCCTTCCTCACTCTTGAACCTTGCAGGGAGCTGATAGTGTCTCTGGCAACAGCTCTGCACACTGTGCCTAGGCATGTCAGAGAGACTTTTGCAGAGTTCTTGGGTCGCTTTTAAGATGTTTTGATTGTCCCGTATGTGTGCAGATTGCTTACGTTTGATCGCAGTGGAAAACCTGATGCGCATCGCTTGCTGAGGCGATAACGCCTTGACTCAGATCTTCTCTTGGGAACTAGATGTTTTGGTTTTCTTGCTCCACTAAAGCATTTTTTAACGTGTGCAGAAAGACACAGCCATTCTATTGGCCTTTTACCTTCTTATGTTTAGGCATGTGTACTATCATAATGGGTTTTAAAGTCATTTATATGACCAGAGCCAACTGCTGATATTTCACACAGATATGATCATTTCTTGATCACCTAATATTTTTTAAAGAGTAAGCCTATAATTTATTCAAATTTGCCATTGTGTGCTTTTTATGCACCTTGTTCTTAGATTACTTGATCTAGTTGTGTGTCTCTGGGATGGCAGTCTCTGCTTGTTGGTCTGTCAGTCAATCCATCACTTTGGTCCAGACTGAAACATATCAACATGGATTGTCATGAAACTTTGTACAGACATTCATGGCCCCTCGACTCACTGTGATCACCTGACTTTTCTTCTAGCGCCACCAACAGGTTGACTTTTGTGTTTTTGAGTGAAATATTATTGACCATCATTCATTGGATGGATTTCTGGGAAATTTGATTCTTTTGGTGAACCCCGGGAATGAACCTTTACTGACCTTGGTGTTGTCTCATCTAACACCACCAGCAGATCAAAATGATAATTTCACAGATACTTTGATTTATGATCAAATACCTGCAAAGCTAATGCCATTTCCATCATCCTCAGCTGTATTTTGTGTCTAGTGCTTGTCAGTTTGGACAGTTTATCATACAGAGATTACAAAAGATAGTTAGAGACGCTCACTTATTCATACCTTCAAGCAGTTTAGGGTGTCAAATGCACCAATGTCTTTGGAATGTGTAAAGGAAAGTGGAGCACCCTAAAGAGAGCATGCAAGTCTGTAGCCTCAGTTTAGGCTTCTCTTGTATTAACATTACATTCGAGTCACAGAAGTAAGTATTAGTTTCTTTGAAAAAGAAATTCTTGGCGATGTTTGAAAAAGAAAAAAAAAAGCAACAGGAACCTGTTTTGAAGGTATTTCCAAAATCCAAAAGACTTTTTATCTTGACTAAAAATGTCATATGTTTGCTGTACAATACAAATATTTTTTGTCTTTGAGGACTCTGGATTCATTCATGAAATTCAGAACAGATGTAAGGGTTTTTAAACGGCCTTCAGGGTTTTTTAAAACATTGTTGGGTTTTTATTTTTCAGAGAAACAAATGCTCATCTCTGTGAATCGAATGTAATGGTAATACACGAGAGGCACCAACTGGGGCTTTCAAATTCCATACAGAAATGGAAATAGATGCTTCCTAGTTTTGTCCCGTTTTAATACTAGCCCCTGTCCATATGTGTTTTAAAATCCTAACATTGTAACATTTAATCTCAATGAATCTTAGGTTCAGACCTCCAGGTGTGCATGTCCAAGAACCTGAGCTGCTGCACCAAGAAGATGGAGGAGAAGTACCAGGTGGCGGCCCGGAGAGACATCCAGAACCTTCTCCAGACGTCCAGCTCCAGCCTCAAGTTTCTCATCTCACGCAATGTGGCTGCCTTTCAAGGTAAGACATAACTGGTTTGTGTTTTAGGCATCACAGCTGTCAAGGTTAAACTTCATAAACACGTGCTGAGATAAGAGCGCAAACGTTTACGGGGGTAATTGTATGTGTGTAGATGTTTGTGTGTATTTCCGAGTTAGAGTATACATTTAGGAGTAAGGGTTTGTGTGGGTGCTGTAAAAACTGTGGATGAGTCAGTGTGTGTGTGTGTGTGTGTGTGTGTGTGTGCATGCAGTAAGGCTCCACTTCAGAGCAAACAGAGCAGGGTCTGTCCTCCTTCCAGATCTACCGCTACACTCTGATCTTGAGATTAGATATGTTGGCTGTTCCTGTAGAAGACTCAGGAGGAGGATGTCTTTAGGGGTGAATGTCTGTCAGGGAAATGTACAGGGGCTTTTACTAATAGCTTCGCTTCCTATACAAGATGTCCTGCTATACTTTATCTTGAAATGAAAAGAAAATTGTCATATTTAGGGTGCTGGAACGCTGTTATCCAGTCATACACATGCCATAAACGGGCTGCTATCCATCCCCAGATTTGTTTTCAACCTCTTTCTCCCATTGTTTTTCATTCCTCTCCATCCTTTCACTCAGCATTGCCTTACAGGCAACAACTTGCCTCTGACTGTGTGCTCTTTATGCCCAGTGTGGGATGTTTCTCCCACTTTAGCTGATAGCTGTCAAACGTTGGCTGAAATGGGTGGGCAACAAATACAGAGCAGACATATCATTAGGCCAATTCACTTTAACGATGTCTCTCAGTTTGAAGACGTGCTGTTATCCTCCTCCTAAATTCAAATGATTTATGGGAGAGTCTCGCATGATCACAGTGTTTTAGCTTCGGTTTGCAGGGGCAATGCCCTGTTTGTGTCCTCAGATCGTTTGATGTGTCTACCCAGGCTCTGAAGTTGAACTAAAATACTCAGCATTTATGATGACGTTTATGAAGCATGCCGCCTCTAAAATACTGATAACGTAGAACAAAGTTGCAAACAGCCTTATAAAAGTTGTCTTTTGCAAGGAGAAGGCTGGCGTTTAATTCATTTATTTTTGTGAACAAAACGAACAAATCTTTAGTTTCATCTCTTAATACTTTTCGACTTCCGTTTGCTGTTTGTGGCTGTCAGCCCCAAACTGAAAGCGAGTAAATGTAGTTTAAACATGTAGATTTTAGCAAATGTTACTTTGAACAGGAGTATATTTGTCTGGGATTATATTACCAGCCATCCCCTTTTAATATGCATTTAGCGTCCTTACATTTCTGAAGTTGTATTTTTCTTTCTGCCTCTTGAAGTTCATATAATGGTCTTGGAGCTGGCAGGTCTGTTCACACAGGGCAAGTCAAAATGCTCACATGGTTTCATCTGTGGAATGGCAGCCAGTGTGCACTCCTGCCAATCCAAACAGAGTTCCCTGTCAACATCGGCTCTCATCAGTCAACAAACATTGGCGGCTGCTTCCAACATCCAGGCTGCATAATACAAGTGGCAACAGACGTTCAGCAATTTAAGTGTCATATTGGAGTAACAGCAGCAGTATAAGTGCTCTGAATATTACATTTATCAAGCAATTATGTCGTGTCTTGACCAATCGCTTTCAATTTTATGTTGACTAATTGTTTGAAAGCGCCCTGTGGAGTTTTCTTGTAGTAAAACCAAATGTATATTTACATCCAGTTTCTCACCAGAACACATTGTGTGTATCAGTGGGGTCTAATAAACATTTGAGTTGAGTGCAGTCGATTGCATTTCCTTCCTCCATGAAACATTTACAAAGTTGATGTTTAATATTTCAAATAGTTGTTTACGTCCACGTTTGCTTGCTAGCAGTCCTATTCTTCGCTGACTTTGTTGACACATTACTTTGTTTGTTGGGCATTTGCCGCCACCAACTGTTGATCTGCGGGAAAGTGCGTGAAAAGCAAGTGTGTGTCCTTGTTTCTGTGCATTATGATCAACTCTGTTTCTCCATACATCCAAACATATTCTCCCTGTGCAGTTATTGGTTAGAACACGAATATAATCATTATGACATAGTTGCTAAAAAGTGGTTCATATTTATCATAACTTCAATTAAATTCCACATGAAAAAATGACTGCAAACTATTCCTCTTCAGTCTTCATCTGTTCAATATTGTTTGTCTTGCTACTCAAGTAAATCTGTGCTGATACACACTGATACTTGTTCAAATGTTGATGCAGACTTTTGACTCACAGTATACAATTTCTGTTTATACACACACACAAAACCAGAGAGAGAGAGAGAGAGAGAGAGAGAGAGCCACCCACGCAGCATTGTTCTATTTGACCGGAGAGGTTTTAAGAGCCTTTGTCACATGGAGAAAACTCACTGTGGCACCATATGTATGGTAAGCACGGAGGGACAAAAATGTCTGGCAAGTTCTTAGACCTTAACAGAGTTGGGGTGAAAAACAGAGCTGTTTTGCTGTTCATGTGCAGACATAAAAGAAACACAAGTCAAGCATTTAATCTGTCTTTTTGATCCAGGGAGTGTTCATTGGTGCTGAATTAACATGACTGAATTGTGTTATTCATCTTGTGTGACTGTTTTTGGGTGTGTTCAGCTTGTAATGGAAGTGGAAAATGGCAACCCAACTCTACGGAGCATCTTGAAATTGAAATGAAATGTTACGTTGCCTGGCTGCCCTCTGCACTTGCAGCATTACTCTTATGCTTATGCACCATAAACACTTTTGTGGAATAAAACATAGACAGGAGGTGGGTGGGTTGGAGTTATGCTGAAAAACAAGTCCCTTAGTTTTAGTCTGCAAATGATTGGCAGCCTGCACTGTAATTTGAGAGACAACAGAGAACAAGCTGAGTGTATAATGCATTACAACCACAGACAGGAAGAAGGACGAGTTAAAAGGGGGCAGGCTAATGTGGTCATTTGTTTTGTGCAAAGCCTTCAATTAGGCGTCTTTTATATGATGCAGATGAAGGAAGAGGGGGTTGAAGAAATTAGAGGAATGTAGATGGATGACAGTCTGAAACACTCAGGAGACATTGAGAAAGAACACAAACCAATAAAATGCTATTTAAAATGTTTTTTCCCCCTGGGTCCCTTCAAGGGCATTTTTTATGTCGAAAAAGGCGCTCAATACTTTTAATGTAATGAGTAATGCAAATAAAGAAATAAAATAAAAAACAAGCGCTAGAGCTTCAAAGCACAGCATATCCCACAGTAATGGTTCATTACGTTTTTCTCTTTTCTTGTGCCCCAACATTTAAATATCTCGTCCTTTAATGAACCTGACTGCTGCCTTTCAAGTCATTTCACAGCCAAAAGATAGCTGGGCAACTGGGGTGGAAAAAAATAGAAAGGATAAAGACCGAATTGATGGCATTCTGTCAGCCAGACAGGCTTTGAGCTTCCCAGCATTTTCTTTTCTCCCTTATTGCTCCTGGTCTGTCAGGAAGTCTCTAAGGACTGCGTGTTTTCATTCACCGGTTGTGAGGTTCCTGCACGTCGTCCACACAATGCACAAATATGCAGCCTGCTGAGCAGGGCTTCAGGGGAGATCTTTTTTCATCCTGCGCAGGTTTGTCTTACATCCATGGCAACCAACCTGTGCAATCCCAGCACCCCGTGGGGCTTGAGACAAATAAAACTCAGAAACTGAACCCAGTATGAATCAGCTGTTGAGATGCCCGAGAGGGCGTCTGAGGAGGGGTGCTCAAATCATAGCAAAACGGTCTGAGATCACCAGATCAAAGGAATGCCCTCCTTTGGGACAAGCTTTGCTTCGAGGAACTGTTTGGAAAGCAGTGTATTGGCTTGTCAGTGAAAATCGGTGTCCTTCCTTTTTTGTAAGAAGGGAAGGGTTTTTGCTGGTGTGGCAGTCAGAGCGAGGCATGTTGTTACCCCCCTGCTTCCACTCTTCAGGCTAAGCCAAGCTGACCATCTCCTGGCTCTAGCTCCATGCATGCATAGTACATGTTGACCTATTCCTTTAGAACTTGTAATGCCCGCTTGTAACTGTATATGCAGACTAATTTCATGGCAAACCTAAAGAAAGTGTATTGAAAGTATTTCATAGAAACAATGGGGAAAAGTTGGAAAACATAAAAGAAATAGACAAGAGATAGTAAAAATATTACATGAGCACTTGCTGAGCAAGCCGAGGCCGGCTGTTATAAATTTAATGGCAGTGTTAGTTGAATGTCTGTGGCATGAAGCTGTTTTGGCCATTAACACTGTGTGGCTTGTGGCCTTCCTTCCAGTCAGTGTCTCATTTTGGTTTATAGCCTGGGAAGAAAAAAACGTTCTAGTCAACATGAGACACAGGAATCCAGCAGACACAGTTAGTCAGCCTTCGCTTTTTTATTTTATTTACACTGCTTCTAATTGTGAGCTACCGTGTTGTCAGAGACACAAGTGGCGCTGATGAATATAAGATCAAACAGTCAGGACTGAGTACTGGTTTCTTGAAGTGGACAGCTAGCCTGTTGTGCTCAATGCCATGCTATTCGCACAAAAAAAAAAGCTAATTGTGTTTCTGTTTACCAGCTTTCAAAGGATCCACTGACCATCTTTTATTATTTGAATTGGAAAAGGAACAGAGTTGAATAGCAGTAGCCCCACAGCTTGACTGAGAGGAGACCACGATCAGCTATCAAATTTGAACAACTCCAAACAAGGAGGTCTCAGTAGGTGGCGGACTAAAGTTGATTTGATTCCTGCCGAGTAATCAGATGATGTTTTTAAAGTTTATGTAGTACAGTTTCTATTTCAGTGCATACATTATCGTTATGTTAAGTCCAGTAAAGTCAGCACTCAACTGGCTAACGCCCATACCATGTAGCCACCACAACATCCTGAGTTTGAATCCTGTAAAATAATATTTATTTGTTTGAAAAAAAGAAGCCAGAAATCATTAAATGATGAACTAAACTTCTGACATGAGGAACATCCAGTTGGGACAAATTTGACTGCAAAGATGAAATTAGATTTAAATACAGTGAAAACCCAGTAATCAATAACGGTAGACTAAGATCACGCCAGAACTTGTGTCACAAGTAAATATCTGAGAGGATGTGGATGCCAGTTTATATCACTGTCAAATTAAAACCAAGAACTGAAAGCATTCATTTCGTTTATATTTATGTCACTTGTGAATGTATTTCGATTATTAACAAACTGTGACTTTCTGATGTAATGTGCTTTGTCTTACGCTCTACCTCATGCACGTTGTGTGTTGCCAAAAACCTGATAGCGTCTATAGTCTGTAGCCCCTCTATAGTCTGTAGCCCCTCTATAGTCTGTAGCCCCTATAGAGGCAAGGCTGGATTATCAATTGGGCAAAGCGTGGCTCCCAAGGCCCCATATTCATGACTTGCAAATTAGTTTGGGCCTTAAAGCAGGTCTTGCATTATTACCTAGAGAGGCCTGTGTCAAAATGTACATGCTGTATATATTCTTAAATACATTTTTGTTGAACCAAATGACCACAAACCTGGTGTCAATAGGGGCACACAGCTCATTTTGAGTGGGCTAATCCGGCCCTGACTTGAAGTCAGGGGAGACTACTCCTACCTAAAATATGTGATATCTAGTGTATTCATTAAATTAAAATGGTTCTTCGTGTAATCTCTGGCCTGTTTACTAATGTCATTAAATATTTTTGTCGACTGCTGACTACAGAAGTCTGAATTTTGGATAAACACACTTGTTCTACATTAACTCTAATTTTCCAGTGTGATTACCAGGACGCTCTTCAATGGATTTTATGCTAAACCTTGTTCTAAAAGCAGTGCTGCAGCAGACGTCACACTTGCCTTGCTGCTCCTTTGGAAGTTCAAAACAGTAATTTCTTACCGAGGACAGATATTGTGCTGTGTCCAGCCCTGTGCAGCTCTGCATCACTGACTACAGTAACATAGTGTTCCCTTCCAGTAAACTTTCTATGTTGGTCACAAATTGGCTGCTCGCCTCACTCAGGGAAAATATGCAGCTTTTTATAGGACTCTGCATTTTAGGATCTTTTGTCTTGAAAATGAACATTCCTCATGTTACATTTCCCTCAGGAAACACCAGGCTCCCTCACGTAGAAGCTGCTTTTTGTTTTGTCATGTCAAAAACTATATTTCTGTTACACCTGACACTACAGTATGAGGTTTGAGATAAAATAGGTCAGTTTTACATTTTGATTAGGAGTAAGCAGCATTGCAAACATACAGTTTGACATTTCTGGTAAAAAAACATGTTGGTTCTCAGAAAAATGACGGGAGGTAATCCACAGAATACCATTTTAGTGACACATTTGGAGATCTTCAAAGCTTTTTTTAGCAATCTGAGCAGCGTGGCTGCAGGGATGGCAAAGTCTCTCTGTCAGTTGGTTGTTTCATCCACCCTTTTGGTCCAGACTGAAACATTGCAACTATTGGATGGATTGCAATGATATTTTGTGCAGAAATGCATGATGCACAGAGGATGAATGACTTTGTTGATCCCCTGACTTTTTCCTCTAGTGCCGCCATGAGGTTGACATTTGGGGCTTTGAGTGAAATGTCTCTGCAGTGTTTGGATGGATTGCTGTGATTTTCGTCTTCAGGATGAATTGAAATAACTTCCAATAATTCTTTCTTCTAATGCCATCGTCAGGTCAAATCTTTAATTTGTCCAAACTTTGGTTAATGGCCAAATACCTGCAAAAAACGGATATTCTTGCGTTTAGTGCTAAATAGCTAAATTAAGGTGATCATGGTAAACATTAGACCTGCTAAACACCAGAGTGTTCAGCATTTATATTGTTAGCATGTTAGCATGCTGTTAGCATTTACCTCAAAGCACTCCTGTGCCAAAGTTAAGCTTCACAGAGCTGTCTCGTGTTAGTGCGGGGAATGAAAGATTTGATGGCTTAAACTTAAGTGAAAACAGGTATTTCAATATTAACCAGCCATGCAGACCTTGCAAGATGAGTATGTGACGAATACTTGCATAAATTGAATGTATTGCGTCGTGGTTGGATTTGTTTAAAGATTTCATTGGTTGATTCTCACAGCTGGCCTTCAAATCATTTCTAACCTGCTCTCTCCTCCTTTGTGTGGAACCTTTCATTTGGCAGACTCTTTGTCCACCGGGTCTACAGCCATACCTTCTTTGTTGTCACTCCAGCAAGAGGAGTGTGTATGTGTGTGTGTAGATGTTTTGGTGTGTGTGTATGTCAGCCATCGCAGGGTTTGGGCTTGGCTTTGTGATTCAAGGCTGGACAGTTGATCCAGGGGAGGACAGAGAGTAAAAAAGAATGTGAAGAAGAAGAATAAGCGACTGATGGGGAGAGAGTTGGGAGGATGCCAGATTCTATTGAAAGGCTTTGCACAGTGTTTGAAGTCAGAGGATGAGGATTTAGAGGGAAGCAGGATTATTCAGAGTCAATACCCTTCAACAATCCAGGCGCAATCCACTGCTGCAAAGAAACAACGTAGTCTGACTATCCATGGCTGTGTTTCCCTCTGTCTCCTATTGCAGCTTCTGTGTCTGACATGCTAGTTAGCGTAGCACGTTTCTAATCTTCTTACTTTTCTCTGTACTTACAGGAATAGTTCAACATTTTGGGGAATTCTACTATTTGTTTTCTGGCAGAAAGTTAGATGAGAACACTGATACCACTCTCATATCTGTCAGAAGAAAGCGAATAACTGTATTTCCCAAAATATTTAACCATTTCTTTAATGATCAGCCGTTTATCTGAACATGTTTTCATTTACAACATGTTTCTGAGCTGGAACACATAGCTCTCATTCTTCTCTTTCATATTGTTATTTTAGTTTAGTTTGAGTCTTTAAACCTAAGGCGTGCACATTGCACTTTTATGTTGTCTTTTTCCATAAATAACTTTTTAATACCCAGCATCCTCATCTAACATTTCATGACTAACCATTGAGAAGTTTTACACGGTTAGACGTGAAGCGAATTGCTGACTCTCTCCGTCATTCTGTGTGTGTGTGTGTGTGTGTGTGTGTGTGTTTTAAGTTTACTGCTGCTCTGGAGATCCAGTTGAGTTGAGACACTTCTTCAAATCCTGGACTACTGCTGTGTCCCAGAGATGGACATCAGTAGTCACACACACTTGCCAACTTGCCAACATGAATACACACTGACTTTCTCTATCTCTTTCCAACACACACACACACACACACACACACACACACACACACACACATTCTGCCCACACTGCACTGTAGCCACTCACTGCATCGAGATGAGCCTTAAAAATACACACACTTGTCAGCCCTTTACATTGTTTGTCTCCTGTGTTGCCGTTTGAAATGGAGATTTATGCTGGCTGTTGTCTTAGGGCCATTTTCTAGATTAGATGATACAGCACACTGCTAAACAGGAACTGTATTTTTATGACAGATTTACAGCATTTTCTTTCCTTTTTAGAGATTTACATAGTGTTGAGCTGTGTAGACACCAGTACTGTGTGATATTCCAGTGTGATGTTTGTGCAGGAGAGCTGACAGTGCAGTTACAAAATGTACAAACTGTTAACAGTATACAGCAAAGACTTCCACACAAACAAACCATGTTTCTTTGATTTGGTGGTATGCTAAGTCAATTGTTCTGGGCCATAATAGGCTCTTTTTCTGGAAGAAGCCAGAAGTTAAATCAAAATTCTTTAAATAATTTAGATGTCCAACTTAATGGTAAACCCAAGCTGGTACATCATAACATTTGACTGGGAAATATTACTTTCTATAACTAAGAGGAAACTTCTCACCACAAACTCACTGCAGTTTTTATGAAAACATCAGTATGATGTTTTTTCCAGCTCACTACTCTGCCTCTTTCTTAGGATTGTGCTTCTCTGTTTCACTGTAGTTGTTTGGAGAAGAGAAATCATTTGTTCTGTCAGTCTGGCGGAAGGAAGTATTTCCTAAGTAAGGAAGGAGCCTCCAGGGATTAGTCTGTAGTCGTCTGGGCGATGAAATCCTAAACACAGCAACACACAGCAACACACCAAGCCCACTGTGTGCCCCCACTCTCCCCTCTTTTTGTCTTCCCCCCCTCATCCTGTCCTTCTCCCCTACATGGCAGATATAATGACATAATTGTCCTGCTTATCACTAGTATCCTGGCATGAGTGACAAATGCATGTTGTTTTTACTGCTGGGAGTCCAGTGTCTGATGACCGCTGATAAGACTGTTTGTTTGATTCTGATTTGTCCCTTTTTAGAAATATCTGTTTTCTCGGATTAGTTTAGATAGCGATCATTTTAGCATCACTTGAGATTTTGCTCATCTTCTTACATTTATGATTATGTGATGTTTTCACATGCACTTGCCACAATGTAAGATGTTTTTAAATAAGCCTAGCCACTGCTCTCTGGCTCTGTGACTAAGTATACACTCAACACATGAGGATGCAAATGTGAAGTATTAGGGTTAAAAAACATTTAAAAAAAAAATTTAACCAAGCACGATTAGTCAATGAATCGATAAGTAGTTCAGCAGAAGATTATTATTATTATTAGTCACCTTGGCTGTCTCTAGGAAATTGTGATATGTGATTGTGACATTAAATAGACTAAACGATTAATGTATTAATTAAAATCACACAATTAAAATATCCTGGTTCGTGTGGCCAGCAGGGAGACTGATTCTATGCTACTAAAATAATAGTTGTGACATTTGGCTTATCCAGTTAAAATGGTAAATGAAGCCACTCATCTCAGATCTTCCTCAGAATCTATTTCCATTAAAGTGTAAATCTTATCACTGAATAAGAATCCAGAGAATCAGAATACCTCAGGCCTTAAAAGTTTACATTTAAGAACAACTTTCAGTAATATACCAGTAATAGAAGCAACTTATCAATATACACATTAGAGAACACTACAGGAGCTCATAATGGCAGGACAATATTAAAATGTCCCCCAAAACTTCTTGACCTCATTGCTAATAATTACTCATGCATGAGCTGTGACTGAGCAGTAATGACCGAGAAGCTTTAGATTTACTGTCTCAGATGTGTCTATTACATTTAACAAGATCATTTTGAAGGAATGCAGGTGCACCAGTATGCATTTGTACAAGTCACACGCTTAGTTAGAGGCTATTGTAATTAGATGTTCATCAATAACATAATGGCTCCTCTTTTGTAGGCCAGTCAACAAGATGAAATTACACAACTTACCACTTTCAGACCCTTGAACCTAATGTTCCATATCATCTTTTTGTAAATTTAATGTAATTATCCAGTTCAATAGAGTAATCACGGGCATGCTGTGTGCATTAGGCTCTCTATTCAGGCTTATGACAGCCCTGTTGGCTCCTTTACTGGCATCTAACAGCTCCCCACGGCCAGCCACAGGAAACCCTCAACAGCCTCACACAGGGCCACCTTTGAAAGCTAATGAAAGCTTTATTATTATATAATTTTTTTCACTCTCTAAACTGTGGCAGCTCGCTCTCTTTCTGTCTGGGTTTCTGTGTGTGTCCTTTTACGAGTCAATGTGTGCTAAACCTGACCTGTGTTTCTACATGTGCAGCATGAATGAAAAGATATTTGACCTATACATATGATACACACACACACACACACACACACTTACCTACAAGAAGCACTTGTGCCCCACTTTATTGACCCTCTCTGCTTCTTTTCCTGAACAGCATATTAAATGCTGTGTTCACAGTGGAGCTCTGTGCTCTTTGAAGTGTTCAAGAGCTGCAACAGATCCTCAAATATTGACTTTTAAGCCTTCTGGAGGAAAGAGAAAGCAGACACAGCAGAGAGAGAGAGAGCGATGGAGAGGAAAAAGGTACAAGCATGGACAGACAGACAGACAGATGGAGAGAAGTGGCTTTTGTTGTAGTTTAGGTGGGTGTTATGAGATTTCTGACAGGAGGACTGAGTTTGCTTTGGCTAAATATGTGTTTGTCAACTGTTAATGTATGTAGGGAGACGTGTGTTGATGTGGAGGAGGAAGTACACAGAGATAAGGGCTGATGGTAAGCTGAGCCGGACTCCAGGCAAAATAGATTAAAATGACTAACGGTCTTAATGTGTCTCTCCTCTCCTCTCATCTCATGCCTAGTTTTATCTAAATAAATCACATTTCACCCCCCTCCATCCTTCTCTGAAAAACCCTGAGCCAGAACACACTTCTGTAACACCTCTGAGCAGGCGACTGTTTTCACTTTTAAAACAATGCCCCTTTTATGGAAACTGAGGACAGAAGGAGAAAGAAAACATCCCAGGGCTTTTTAGCATTTGTCAGGAACTATTCTCTGCTGTGTTTGCAGTGCCGCCATGTCAAAAAAGAGGCAAATCGATAATCCAGAAGGCTGAAACTTACTTAGAGAAACATTTTGAGATGGGTTTGATATGGCCTTTCCCTTGATGTGTTTCTCCCCCTCCTCATGCAAACAAGCTTCCACATGCCCTACAAATCAAACACACATGCACACAAAAAGGCCAATTTTACTCTGTGGTTTGTTTGTAGATCAGAGCAGTCAGGTACACTGAGTAACACTTTGTGCTTCGCCCCAGTCTCCCGCTATGTCATGTCTGCCAGGCTGTGTGCGTGTTTGTTTGTGTGTGCCATGATGCAGTCATGATGCAAAGTCTTATTAATTTGCCATATCTGTTTCCTTGTCACTTTTCTGGCTTATCGTATGTTTATTTGCTTTTAGAGCAGCCAGATTTCTTGTGCCAGGTATGGACACTTCTTCAGCTCAAACCTGGGAAGCTCTGTGTTGTATTGTGTTGTGTGATAATGGAATCTGCAAACTAGCATGGTTGTGTGCATATTTGTCATGCCAGAAAAGCTAAAATAAGAATATTTTAAACTCTTATCATAACCCAGACAGTCATGCATTCAGTGGCTTTTGGTGAATAAGTGCTTTAACGTTGTAAATGTAAATGTGTACTTGCAGAGATTACAGGCAGGTTTATTTTTACGTTCTATATCCAGCAGCTTAAGAGTCTGTTTGTTAGCATAACTCGGTCAGACCAGACCAGCTTCCAGTTTACAGCCTGAGAGGAGGTCATGTATCAAAATAAACCTAATTTAGTTCCAGGTAAATCTAATGGAATGGTGATTCATACAGAGGCAAAGTCAAAGTAAATCCTTGATGACAAATAAAAGGGCCATTAAAATTTGCCAACTTGACTTGATGTCCATGTGGTAACACTTTTTATTTTGCACTTTAGAGATTTTAGGGATAATAGAGATAGTGTTCAAATTGCAAGCATAACCTTGAGACCAGTAGATCAGCTGAACCTGTGAAAAGGTGTCTACAGTCAAGCACACAATTCAATTTTTATGAAGAAAAACAAAATCCAATTATAAATAATTACTTGGGTTAAAAGGAAGCTGTTCCTTTTTAAATGAAACTCATATTTGCCTCATAATTACTACCAAATTACAACATTTCTTTCTGAAATATTTCTTAGAAGAAAATCCTTGTCTCATGTCACTTTGCACTGTATAGGAAGATGATTGTAAAGTCAGTTGCGCTATCATACATTTATTTGAGTTTTATCAGTGTGTATGAGTTTCTTTTAGTCACATATTTGTGCAGAAAACATTGCTATGAAACTCCTGATTCTGGAAAAACAAAGCGTGCGGGTGCTTGTTTCATCCTCTTAATATGCCACAATGAAGCCATAATTTCCTTTTGACTGTACTGACTGTGCCACCCTGTGAGCCATTGACTTTCATTGTGTGTCTTTTGCTCTGGGATGAGTTGAACCCACAGAGGCACTGACTCACCCTCTCTAGATGGAGAATGGCCTTTTCTGCAGCCTATCAGATGTCACTGTGCTTCTCTGTTGTGGTCTTGGCCATTCAGAGAGGATGAGTCACATTAATAAAAGCCAACTTTGCACTGCTCAGCAGCTCAGCTGAGGTCGGCTGGTGGCATTTGAGCGCTCAAAAACCTGGAAACACGGGAAGCTTCAAACAGAGTAGCTGACATTGATGTGCTCGCACATTTAGGGATGCATTGCAACATTGTACATTTACTCTATCAACCGTGCTGAAGGCGCATCTTATTTCTCATCCAATTGACTGATCCTTTTCCTCAATGAAATGTCTATGAATACAAACACACACACACTCAGAAATAAGCAGAGGCTGCTGGTAAATGCAGTATATTAACAATTCCTGCCCAAATACCTTAAGCCACATCAGCTTATCTCTTTGTTGAAATTGTAGTATCACTTCTAGCTTTTGGAGTTGTAAATTGTGCAGCAAAGCGAGTGCAATTTGTAAACCACATTTGATGGCCATTTTTCAGTGTTTTTTTTTAAAGATGGTTTTATGCCTTTTTTGATGGTGATAGTGGAAAAAGAGAGTAGGGGAATAACATGTAGCAAAATGTAACCTGGGAAGTTAACTCGCTGCTCAGGGCATTTGCGCCCATGTGGTATGCATCCTAGCCGCTTGGTTATTGGATTGCCCCATTTTTCCTGTGTTTTAAGGATTATTCAAGACCCTATTTGATGCTCACAAAAAGTCACAGAAGGCAAATTATTCTCACTGCTGGTGCCAGCACAGAAAGGTGTGTCTGTGCCACAAAACCTATTTTGACCTTGTTATCAAATAGCAGTTTATTTGTTTGAATGCATTGCAGGCTTGAATTACATTTAGCTATTTGTAGGTGTTAAGCTAACACCCAGAACAAATCAGGGTGACTAACTGTGAGAGAGGAGGAAGAGACTGTTGTTTTTAGACATGGTGGCCAGTAGTATGGAAATGGAGCAACGCGTTTAGTCCGATTTATCAGGCTCTACTGTTGTCTCCTGCTCAACATCCCACTGATCCAGTTTCCTACATATGCACATTGAAATGAAACATGTCTCCCTCTTGTGGTGAAAAGAACAATCAGCATTTTCTTATCAGTTCACGTCCACACCTGGTTTAACCCATATTTGTTTTTGTGTAACTTTTATTGTATATTATAGTTTCCATGTTGATTAATAATAGTGATTTCATTTCAAAATATCACTGTTACCTCCCAAACCAATCAGATGCAGAGGGGCATAGAGACGAGGCGAAATAAAAATCCTTTTTCTTGTTTAGTGCCAACTGCCAGAAGCCCTGACCTTAAGTGTAACTCATTTCTGGGCTAACTACCCCTGTCACAGTTAACCAGATCATCCTACATTAAAGAAAATGAGAAGTGCAGCAATTATGGGAGAAAGGAAGAAAATGGGATAAAATTTAAAAAGCCTTTTAGACATGGAGAAGTCAGCTCAGCTACTGAGGAATTTAACTGGAAGGGCTTTGTGATTGGTAATAAGCCAATATATCTGGACAATAGCCAGTGATACCCAAGCTTTCAAACATTAATTATTATATATCAGTATTTGTTTACGATACCAGCAGGCAAGGGAGAAGCACATGCAGGATGATGTGTGGCACGTTGTAATGGCTTATTATGATTCTAATTGATGGATTGAAAGTTGTGTATACATTACTTTTTTTTTCAGAAATGGATACTATTCAAACCAGTTAAATGCCATGATTTTCAAAGTGTGAAACTGAAACCTACATGCATGCAAATTGTTTTTGTTTTGTGTTCATACACTAATATTTTGAATAATATCCCATATCACATTAGAAATGCTTCCTCCTCTTTTACAATTTTCAACATTTATGTATGTATTTTAAGCTTCTGAATCAAAATTGTAACCTTTAACAGAATCTTTTGACAACCAATCTCTCATCTCACCTCATAAAATTCTATCTAACCTGAAAATACATTTAATTCAAATTTCTTTAGCTGTTTTTTGTCAAACTCTTTATTATTATGTATTTACTTCTAAAAATAGATGTTTGTTTTGGCCCTTATACAAGAAGAATGTTTTGTCGAACTTTTTTATTGTTCTCTGTTTGTCTTGTATTTTATCGCTCTTTGTCCTCATTGTGTGGGGCAGCAGCACACCTGCTGGAAACAGAGTTGGGCCCACAGCTGTGAATGTTTTTCATTGCTATGTTGTTTTTCCTACTTAAAAAATAAAATAAGATAATTCTAGATAAACACAAACTCACAAACTCCACGTTAAGCATGTTACCCATACGTGTCCAGTTGCCAGTTAACTGAAGCAGAACAGACCCTCTGTAACAGTGTATGAAGTCCCTCCACAGTATGAGAGTGTTTTTTTATAAAGCTGGTTCAGCCTCTTCTTGGTGTTCCTCCTGCTGCTAGAAATGCAAACTTCTCTCCTCCTATCAGCCGGGTCATTGACACTCAGAACACACACGGGCAAAACAGTCTCATTGTGTCGTCCTCATTAGGATTAGAACCCAGAGGTACACACAAAGGTCTTTCAAGATTTTCCCACATAAATATGAGGAATGAAAATATTATAAGAACTATAAAGAACATGGTGACCTATTGTAAATAAAGGCAGACAGATAGCTGAATCTGGGTTTAGAGAGCAGCATGAAATGTGCTGTAAACAACATTTATATATTATGAAGTTGATATGGGCAACAACAGCTGCATATTTACACATCCAGCACACACAGAGTAACATTACAATTCATTTGGAGTCATGTTTGTGTCCACCTGATGAATGTCAGTCCAATATTCACTCTCTTTTTAGTTCTGTTTCTACCAACAAAAACAATGAGCTGAACAACACCAAAACGCTCTGGGACTCAAACGCTGAAGGAAACTGCAGAGTTGGATAATAATTTCCTGTCGGCTTGTCACTATGAGCGACCTCTTTCACATGAATTTGTAATTTATATAAAAAGACAGATTACGGCAGCTTTAAGGAAACATATTTGGCCTGTTTGAAAATGCGTGAGATAAGCTTGAATATTTCTGTTTCAAAAAGGTTAAAGATATACCTTCTTCTCATCGTTTTCCTTCTGAATCTGCTACATTACTCTTTGTCTTTTCCTTTTTTCCCCTCCTTGTGTTATTTCTGTCCCCAGGCTTGCCCAGAAGCCTGGCCGCTGGTCTAGGCCTCCAAGTCGGAGACGCTACTTCAAACTCTCTTTGTTGAAAAATAATGCCATTAAAACAGCCTGGACAGCTAGCAACTTCTGTGTGGGTGTTATCTTCTAATACAGCAGGCTTGTTTAGACAGCATAATTACTGATCAGCTTATTATTCGTGCCTTTTTAAGTTTGCCTTTACGGACCTATGATGGGAAAATCTGTAAGTGACTTGACAACAAGATTTATGTCCTAGGGAACACAAGAAGAAACCGGTGAGGGAGATAAAACACAGGCAAATTAGTTTTCTACACAGATATTTCTTATGAGGGTTGACAGGTGGGATTCATTAACTCCACAATCTAATGTGGTAAACCCCCCCTGAAGCACGCGCTCTAATCCCTGTGGGACCCTTCATAACTCTGCCTGCTCCGCTTCATACACCTGAGGGCTGTAATAATCTCTAACTGTACTCCACAAGCACATATTTCCTTCTGTCTCTGTTTCTCTACTTGTCTGTGCTCCTGTCTTCTGTTTTTTTTCACACAGTCACAAAGATGCGTTTTATCTGCACTGCACTTTCACAGCTGCCGCTCTTGTCTTTACACGTTCTCTCTCTGTTTTTCATGCTGCTCTCTGACCTGAGTGCTTGCTGTGTAAGAGGCGCAGCTTCAGTTCTCATCCACACACATCTAGAGTCTTGCTGCCTGCTTGAGACGGTGCGCCTGCAGGCATGCCAGACCCCTCTCTGTTCCCCCTCGCAGTCGCTCTCTCCAGGGGGCTTTTGGTCAATCTTTCCACGTTGGTGCATATTGTACTGCGCCCAACCGTCTAAGCCCTTATCACACTGGCCACCCCCCCTCAGACTCTCAGCCCCCTAGGCAGCTCCAGGCCTTCACCCTGACTATTACCTCACAACTCATGACAAGCACATGATGTGAGACTGGCCATGGCTCAGGTATTAGCTGAGACAAGAACTGAAAAAGAGAGACAAAGGGATAAAGGCGAGCTTGTTGACCGAGTGAAACTAAGCACAATTGCTATCGTGCTCAGGTCATTTCTTCATGTCGATCTTCATATCATGATTCAAGGAAATCAAACTGCAATGTGTAATATTATATGTTATTGTTGTCAAAAATGTCCAAACAAATTTAACAATAAAGTGATTAATGGTTCATGATATACGGTATTTTAAGATAGAATTACACTTGTGATTTTCATGCTTCTCAATGTCACGACTATTAATTTGGCTCTTAATGAGTTTTTATTCCAGACCAGTCTGATGAATACTCAAAATACAAAGAATACTCAGATGTAAAGATAAACCGTCCAACACACTGGATTGGTATTTCTGTTGATATCGGCATCACTACATGGATCAGATATCAGTCAGATGTGACCCATGAGATGGTTAGCTTAGCTTAGCATAAAGATTGGAAGCAGGAGGAAAATGGCAATGTTACATTTTGTTTGCTTATTCTGTAAAACCCCCTCCCCAAAAAACAATGAATTGAGATTTAGCAAGGGGTTATGTGCCGGACTATTTCTTAGCTGGGCACAGTGACTTCCCGGAGCCTGGTCGTCACTGTGTGGTTGCCAGGCACCCAGCAGAGACTCCCAACAAGTGACTGCTACAGGCTAAGCTAAGCTGACCATCTCCTGGCTTCGACTTTATTTTTAGGCTTTCTTTAACTGCACCTCACATTTTAAGAGAATGTTCTGGTGCCTAGCTGGAACAAGCTTTAACTGCTGTCATCAAGTTATGTCTTTGGCACACCTGGACATTTTCTGTGACTGTTTGATGCCATAATGCTGCATTAATTCGTACACCTTTCAAACAACCACTCCTAAAACACACACACAGAAACAGACAGATGCAAAGCCAGATACATCTTACTGCACTGGGTACACTGCTGTGCAGTGTACAGCATAATATGCTTTTGCCTCCTGATGCAGCAGCCTGATCATAAAAAACATTACATACAGAAGTATTTTGAGGCATGGAACATTGCAGAATTTGCTTGACATTTACTTCATGGTGATAAAAAAAAGTTTTTAGGTGGAAAGTGAGCATCCCATCCTTGTAAAGCTTAGAGACTGCTGTGTGCGCATGCTTGTGTAATGGCAGGCATGTTGCCTTGTACATGTGTGGTGTATGCTAATGAGTTGGACATTATTATAATTGCTTATTCTCTGAGGATGTAATTTGTAAAGATTCTATTCTCCTCCACCCCCCCCTCTTTTCTCTTAACCTATCTTCTCCCTCATTTCAGTCTCTTAACCTTGTCTTTCGTCTGTCATGTTCCTCCTCCTATCTCTCTTCTCAGTTGCCTCTCCTCTCCTCTCATGCTGGTTTGGTGGAAGTGGTTGATTTATTAAAACACTGTATATACTCTAGCTCTGTTCATATTATACCACAGCAGCTTGTACACTGATGTGTTGTTGCAACTTTCTTTTACATTTTTCTTTGTCAGCTCAGCTTTTGATTAGAGAACAAATTGCTTCCCTACAAGTACTTTCTGGAAAGACACAGGGAGCTTCATCTCCTGCTGGGACCCCTGGAGATTCAACTCGACTCTTTTTTTCTTCTCTGTTCATATTACAGGACAGTAGCTTCCTCTTTTAGTGTTAACAGTTACAGAATATTTAATCTTTCATTTCTCTATGCTTCTCGGGTTTTCAACAGGCAGCAATTGCAACATAATTTTTGTTGAAATATGTTACAGTCCCTCTGTAATCTTTTGTCTTCCTTTTTCTGTTTCTCTCTCCTGCTGTCCATCCCACAGATACCTTTGAGGTCCTGATGAGGCAGGCAGAGAATCACACTAATGCCGTCCTCCAGGAGTCGTATCGCAACATGGCTGATCAGGCCGTGGGCCCTGTGCGTGAACTCTTCACCGATATCAGCCTCTTCCTGCTGGGGTCTGAGTCCAACGTTGATGACTTAGTACAGCGTTTCTTTGACGCTCTCTTCCCGCTGGTCTACAATCACCTCATCAACCCAGGCCTCAGCGACTTATCACCAGGCTATGCTGAGTGTGTAAGGTCATCCAGCCATGATGTGAGACCATTTGGTGGGGCGCCCATTCTCTTGGCTGATCAGATCGCTCGCTCTGGGGTCTCCGGGAAGCTTCTTCTTCAGGCACTGCACCTCGGCATCGAGGTCATCAATACCACAGACCACTTACAGCTGAGCCGCGAGTGCAGACGGGCCCTGCTCAAGATGCACTACTGTCCTCACTGCCAGGTATGGATACATGTCTCTGAAGTGAGTTTATCAATCTGAATTAATGAAAGTCTTTACCACTGTCACTTACCCCAGAGTAATTTGCTTCACAGGGCTTAACCCAGTCCAAGCCCTGCATGGGTTACTGCCTCAACGTGATGCGGGGCTGTTTGGCAAGCATGGCAGAGATTGACACCCACTGGAGGGAGTTTGTGCGCTCGCTGGAGGGCCTGTCAGCACGAATGCACGGATCTCAGGATTTGGAGCAAGTGCTTCTGGGAGTTCACTCACTGCTTCACGATGCTGTGGGACACGCTCAGAAAAATGGACCCCGCCTCTCAGCACAGGTCAGATCATCTTTGAGGAGACATTCAGTATCGTTTAGAACGGTTGACTTGAAACTGTACTGGGGCCCTGTGGGAGGTGAAAACCAGTGTCACCAGTCAATCTGATAGAGTGAATGAGAGAAGAATGGATCAAGCATAAAGCATTGCAGTCAGTCTTGGAGAGATTTTTATTCTGAACAACACTGCTGTTCCAGCTTCTAGCTCCATGTCAGATATGTAAGTGGTGTGGAGACCAAAGATTGAATTTCTTGAAATTGCACGTACCACACAGAACAGGTAAGTCAGACCAGAGAACTCTCCAGAAATGTGTCCATGTGTGCAGCTCCAAGGCGGTCAGTAACTTAGAAGTTAAACAGCCAGACAGAGAGGAACGTATTAACAGCTACTCAGCAGGCTTATACTAATTTACCCAAAACACACAAGTAATCTATAAAAGTCCAACCATAAAGAATAAAGTGTGATATAATGAAGTATATATGTTTGTATGTCTCCTGAGCTACACTATCTTTCCTTTTCTCACAGAGACACCACAGCTCCATCTAGTGGTTTTCTAGTGTCACTGCTGCTTGATAGGCTGCACATTTCAGAAATGGGAGATGATAGGCTAAACTGTACTAATGGCCTTAGTGTAAACAGCTGTCACTCAGCCATCTAAAATAAGGCTCATTTGTTATGCAGCAGTACATTTTAACAAGATTTAAAATGCATGTTTCTCCCTCAGTGTTTAGGCTTTGTCTGTCTCATTGGGTAATAGGTGCACAAACTGTGTGGCTCACCGAGCAGGCAGCCCGCACAGGCAAACAGCTTCCAGCACAGCCGCAGCAGAGAAGCCATGCTTCTTAAAGCTCTCGTCAGGGTGTCAGGGGACTCGCTCGCTGTCAGGAGAAGGTAAGTGGGTGAAAGATGACAGATGTGTGCATAGAGAGAAGTGTCGTGTTCTGATTTGAGTTGATTAAATCTACAATTAATTTGACAAAACACTTTGTTAAACAACTTAATTACCTGTGTTCCTGCATGTGGCGGCTTTTTTAGGGACTTTCTGAACAGTCTACGTCTCTACCGTACGTACTATGGTGGCCTGGCGGATCAGCTGTGTGTGAGTGAGCTGGCCTCTGGTGACGGGCTGTCCTGCTGGAATGGAACCAACATTGTAAAAAGGTTTGTTTCATTAAATTCATTTCATTCATATCTCTGTGAATACCATGCAGATGCACACCCACACACCCAAACACTCAATGATATAACTGCATACCTTACTTCTTTTACATGTAGGGTCAACAAAGCAATGAGGTACTGAGACAATGCAACTCTTTTTGTTATGAACAGAATTCAAAGACAAATTTTAGACTGTAGACATAAATACATACTTTTCACATCACTCCAAAGTACACCTAGGTTGAGTGCACGAGAAATCAATCTTTTCACATAAAGTCCTCTTCCACTGAAAATGTGTTTTTGCTTATTCTTGCTTTAGTTGGATGTTTGACCTTCACTGTGCAGAATGTTGTTTGTGCAGAGTTTGACGCTAGAAGGCTGCTTTCACCTTCACCTTTCATCTGCTGAACGAGGAAAGTTTCCCTGAGGTCACCTTAAATCTGAGTTTAAAACGTGTACCACAAGCATTATATTACTACTCTGGAATCCAATCCTGGTCCAATATGCAACTTATACACTCACACAAACACTGAGAATAGACTTTTCAGTGAAGTCGGAGACATCTTGTGTCCAGCAGTTAAACTTTTGAAATGAAACAATATTTAAATATACATTTTTTTCAATGAGGTATACGGAGTAGATCATTTTAAGACTTTATTTCTGTGATAACATTTTTCTGTTGTGGATCAAATGTTTTATTGATTTCTGGCCTCTGAAAACACACCATTACTTAATGGAATTGAGTCCCAACCTCTGTTAGTTTCTTAGATATTGCTATTTAACAAAGATTAATGTGGCAGAGATCTGATTTCTGGTTAACTTTGGTTCAAAACCTACCTGGTCCTCTAATATCTTGAGAACATTCTTATTTTCTGCTGGCACACAGACAAACAATTAAACTAGCTAACAGGGGTAAAAAAAAACATGGCAGAGAACCTACCAACCTGTAACAAATTTGAATTTCATGGGAGAGAGAAAAGACAGTAATAAATGTATTATCTCATTCATCATCTTTTGTGCACAAAATCCGTTTAAACTAAGAAAGATTGTGAAAGAGATTCTTCTCAATTCAGATAAATCTTTAATATAATAATGCAACCAGTGCAGAAGGTTAAAAGAAATCGTACAATCACTGTTATAATCTGACCAGCACTCTTTAGATATTTCCAATGTCCTTTCATGCCAGCTGCGTGCATAAATAAATGAAAATCCAGCAAAATGATTAATAAAGCGCATGAGAGCTAATAGAAATCGAACAAGAATCGCCAATTAATATCCTTTCATTCTGTGCTTGTGCGCTGTCGGGTGTTAGAAAAACAGACACAGAATTTGCTCTCTGATAACGTTGAATGATGAAACTGATGTAAAACTGTATCAGCGGTTTCACTGCGAGAAGCGGGGCATGACGTCCCTCGCGCTCTTGATGGTAATTAATTAAGGCTTCAATGGCAAAATAAGTTTAAAACCTGCATGTCTGAGAATGTGATGGGGTATGCAAATTGTTGGACCCAAAAGAAGATTCTAGACACCAGGATGGATTTAAGGTTTTACTGAAGAGTTAGATGTGGTTGGGGAAGGGAGGAGAAGGCCGGAAACCAGAGGTGGCGGAGGGTTCCTGAGTTCAGGGATAGAGACACGTGGCAGAGAATGGCAGTGTGGGAAAGGAAGGCTGGCAGGCTGGAGGAGTGGGACGGAAGGGCAGCAGGCTGAGCAAGAGCGATGGCATGCAAGAGGGTGAGTAGTAACCCTGGAGCACAAGAGAAGTGGTTTAGAAATAGTTTCTCAAATAACACGAGGATTACTTCGATGGAGCACAGAGGAGCAGAGAGTTGTACCAACGACTTGACTGAACAATCTGGCAGCGAGTGGAGGTGAAGCCGGGGTTGATGCACTGCAGGCAGATGTACTGATGAGAGGCAGGTGACCAGACTGGGAAAGGTGATGAGCCAATTGTAGATAGGTGTGTAGAGCAGAGCTGGGAGGCAGGAGAGCGTGGCAACACACAAACAAACAGAAACACAGAGACAAACGAGAGAGCACTGGAAACACAGGGAAGGGGAAAACCGAGGAAACAAGTAAAACAAAGTGGCATGGCAATAGCCCTGACAGTGAATAGAAAACAGTTTTATCCTCATTATCCTAACGCACCACTCTCTCTCTCCTCTCTGCCCCCTCTTGTGCACTGGTTCACTACTATTGTGCAGCTCTTTCCATAAATGTGCTGTCATTTCTGAATGAAGCTGTGAGGAACATTAACTTTAAAGTCACCTGTGTCTGACTGACAAAAAGTCATCACTTTAACAGAAAGATGAAGCCTGAAGTGTTGTGTTGTAATGTATTCCGTGTCGGAAAATAGTTTTAGTTTGCATGAAATTACAGGTTTTCAGCTCTGGAGACATCTCACTGAATGAGATGTCTCCGTTTGTTCACCGTTTGACCCCGGTCTAATACATACGCACACACACATATATTTATACACTGCCCCCACGAACAAGCTGAAGTATTCTGTTAACTGTTAGTGCTCACAGACATAGATCTTGGATATGAATGGTTGTGAACTGGAGCAGACAATCTGGCCTCTTTCATAGTATCAGTCAGCGGCCTTGTCTCCATTACATCACAGCTCTCCATCTTACTCTTGCTGTCATCACTCAAGGACCCCCTCATATATTCTCAGTCTGTGGTTGTTCCTCTTAACTGTCAGCCGCTGTCAGCACTGTAAAAATGGCAAGCAGGCCTGTATTTTAAACTACGGTGAGGTTGAAGTTGCCAGTTCGGGTTAGCTGGTCCATTGTAAAGGATGACAGCCTTGTTGAGATTGTTTCACAGCTGCTGTGTGAAGGTAAAAAAAGAAGGAGGGAGGAGGGGCTTTCACAGCCTTCTTAGCATCTTAGAGTGTCAAGGTTAAGTTTCATTCTGGCATTGACAATTTACTCTTTTAATCCTTTTTTACTTTCCAACATAACACTTCAAGTTTTCTTTACAAAGAAGGCAGCCATCTCTGAGAATAGAGATGTTTCTTTTGTGCTGGAGAAATAGGCATGCTGTCTATCATCTCTGCCAGCAGCCTCTGGGAAATGTTTATGGTCTGTGGGCTTCTCTCAGCTCTTTAACCCTCCTTCCTCTTTTCCTCATTCGCACTAACACGTATTGACAGGGACTCGTTCACCTCAGGTTCACTCACAGATTTTGATCCGGTCATTACCAAAAAATAAATAAAGTGGAGGAACTGAGAGACATTAAGAATCCGGGGAGACGAGGCTCTGAAGGGACTATCGAGCCGAGTCCCTGCAGCTTAGCAGGCTTCCTGCAGATCTACAACCCTATGCTGCTTTCTATTAGCCTAGAACCATATATGAGTGGCTGGGAGTCAACATGAGCTGAGACAAAAGCAATAAATAACCTCCTGTCTACGGGTCATAACCCAACATCCACTGAGAGAGAGGGGAATAAAACTCACTGCTGGATGGTGGCTGATTTACAGAAGCTTATCGAGGCCTCAGAGACTTTAAACGATTGGTTCAGTCGCTGTGTGTGTGTGTGTGTGTGTGTGTGTGTGTGTGGGTGAAACTGTACATTTGAATGTGTGCGGATGCCTTTTATAACCCCTCTTTGTGCGTGCTGGCACAGATTGTTTTATGGTCTTAAAGAAGTATTGAGTTGCACCAGAGCTTTGTCTTATTTAATAAAGTAGGACAAGCGCAAAAAACATGACACAGGAGCCTGAGATTTGAGGGAGATTTAATGCACGTCCACATCTGGGTCCCTGGTAAACAAAAAGATAAAGAACAATCAGATAAGATCACAGAGGAGGAACAGAAGCAGCTTTCATCTCAATGTCTATGTGAGTGAATGTAGATGATGGGGTCTCGCTTGAGGGGAGATTTAGTAAACACATTCTTTCTCTCTGTTTGTCTCTCTTTGTCTCCTGGTTTGTCCCTCGCTTACACACTCATACTGGAAAGAAAAAAAGATTGGACATGACAGCTTCTGATTAGTATTGTGGTTTATTAACACTTTTGTCATCTTTTGTGACAGCTAATTTTACCTGGAATTATGCCACGGTGTATCGAAGCAATGTGCTGGATAGTGAGGTATTACTGTGCTCGCAGCGAGAATGTGAAATTATGCTAAACAACAGAAAAAATAAGATTCGATTTGCAATACCTGCAGAACAAACCATATCAGGATTTTTGACTGTTTTTCCCAAGGATACCATAACATGTTCTCAAGATTTGTATATGGTAGGGCGGGATATCACACCAGAATGTGTTGGCAAGGTGCTGAAAAATGGTATCTAATTCCTCGTAAGATTTGCAGTCTTGTTTTTACTGACTGTATTTACAGGTTTAAAGTATCATCGTATCGGCACAAAAAAATTATAATCCATACCCAGCCCCAGTTTGTTTGTAAAACGGTTGGGGAGATTATGTCCTGCGTTAGTCACACTGCAAGACTGATTTAAAAGTTCTTGTGATTTATGTCAATGGACAGCAAGAGGTAAAAAAATAAAACGGTGAAACATTCCTCAAACTTTGGAAGGTGGTCTTGTTTGGTTGGAGACACTAGGCAGAAAGGTTAACACATTCCCACATGCTTTCTTCATCCATCATGGATACACACACATTCATGAAAGAATGGCGTGTTGCCATGCAGAACCCACAGTTGTGTGCACACACGCACACAAACCCCCACGCACACACCAGCTACCATTTCTTCTCTGTTGGAGTAAGAGACTGACAACGACAAAACTGCATTAGTCAGAGGATTACAGGGATTCTCATTCCTTTTCAGTTGCCACACATTTACTTTCTAATTCAGTTTGACGCATGATCTTAAAACGCACGCGAGGTAGCAAATCTACTGTGGAATGTATTTTTTTATTAGAGAAAAATTCATCTTTTCCCAGTCTCCCCTACCAGTGTGGGACAACAACCAAGAGTTATCGCAGTGCTAAAAAGCTACAGCCTCAACAAGTATGAAAGTGCAATGTTTTATTCATGATTACCTCCTCTGGTGTAGACTCTCTTTAATTCATCCCCACCTGCAGTCTGTCTCACGGCTGCCAGCACACACCAGGTGTTTGGCGGTGTGTTTATATTTTCAAAGAGCCTTTTTCTAATTGAGTACAACTGTTTTTTTATTTTTACGATAATAAGGCAACTGACCTTGCATGCTGTTGGAATTTAACACGGAGAGATGAGTACTGCGGGTTGAATGTTACAGTATGTCTGGAAAAGAGGCTTGAAGACAGGCGGGCAGATATGAGTGTGGCCTTTCGTTTAATAGGCCCCTCCTCATGCTGGAGTGGCTGTCTGAGCACTGACCTTTGACCTTTCCCGTGTCTCTTCACTGCCCGGTTAATCCTGAAGAGGTTAATGACATGGTAATGAGAGCCGAGATGTAGTGCACGCCTCTCCTCAATGTTAGGCCAGTTAACAGAGGAAGGGATTGATTCTGCAAATGTAGGTGCTGCTCTATTTATATGTATTTTATTCTGTTCTATTCTTTTCTATTCCTCATGTTTTGTCATTTGTCTCATTTTCTCTTCCATCCCCTGCTAGACATGAAGCTCAGGTGATTTGTCTTGGCTTAACTAAAATGACAGCTTTTAAGCTCTGCTAATAGGAATCCAATGAAGAAGCATCAAGAGCTTAGGTTATCCCAGCCTGCTTGGGGAACATAGTTCCTCAATGAGGGTTCTCAGCCTCACTGCAAAATCCACATGGTGTTCCCATCAGGGGACAGCATGGGATGAATAATAAAATATAGCTCCGCTCTCCTTCGTTTTCAACTTGTGACCCCATCAATACAAAACCCCTTTGCGGCCCCTCATCATAGTCTCTAAGTTGTTAGTTAACAGTTATCCAAAGAGTCATTTTTGCATCCTTCCTTTCCTATACAGTTATTATATCATGACTCCTGAGAATTACATTATGACCTTTTCAGGGGTTCCACCCCCTAGGTTGGGAACCACTGAAATATAGCATGTATATTAACCCAAATGTTCTGTTTGGGGTCCTGGAGACCCTACCGCTCTTTAACAGCTCAAAAAACATACTTCACTTTGTTTTTAAGAACTTGATACTTCATAACTTTTCCTAATTTTGTAAGAATGTTAATAAACATGATTTTGAGCTGATGTCATGTTTCAAAAGTCCACTACAGAAAATTAAGTATTCCTTCGGTTTGGTGTCTTAGAAAACAGTCTAATAAACAATATAATTATTGATGCATTGCTGATTTAACATATAAATCATGAAATAGATCCTTATTTTAGTGATAGAACAATGCTTTATGGTTATTTCTGTAATGTGTTACCTCCAATGAATGTGCAAACCCGTTTGTGGCAAAATAAACCGTAACTAGTTCAATACTTTTCTATATATTGGGTCAGAATAAAAGTTTTTTTTCTTTTAAACTTTTTTGAGTTAAAAGAAATTGGTTGATTTTTCAATAACTGTTTTTACACAGACAGCAGTGGGGTCTGCATGGTCTATCTGCTGCCTCAAATAAACACAATATCACCGCTGGTTATCTTTGTTCAGTGCACATAATAATACCCACTCTTTGTTCATTAATATACCTGCTGGCAAAGCTATGGTGTCCCATTCAGTGAGATGACTGTGGGCTTTGCAGTTGTAAATCCAAATGTGTGTGCTTCAGGCCTGATTTAGTGCTGTTGTAGCTCTCTTTGACCAGCAGGTGGAGCTCTGCCATTTTGGTTACACACACACAGACACACCAGAAACATGCCAGGTTGCTGATCACTCCACTGTCTCCCTGCATCCGTTCTGATGATGTATGCCATGGCGTGGTGGTTCTTATCCATGTTGTCCCTGACAGTGACAGACAGAAAAACAAATCTATGTGATTAACAGACACACAGCAGAACATCAAGTCTCCCCGCCTCCTCCTGCATTCGTTTGCAGTGATGAACTGGCCTAATTTCGAACAGAAAGGAATAACCTTTTAAACATGCACTGTCAAATATATTATGCATAGCTGTCCTCTTAGTCACTCTCATGCGAGAAAGTAAGGGAGTTGTTTCCCTCCATCCCATGAAAAAAACCCCATCTTGAAATAAATGTGGTATAGAATCCACAGTATGTCAAAGGTTACCAACAGTTCATAAAGCGGAATACAAATATAGCTGAAGTTTTAGTCTTTTCCTGCCTGGGAACTAACTGGGTAATTTTGTATCTTGTCTTATAACTCAGGCTCTTAGCACCATCCATGATAGTTTTGTTTTGGCTCATTCTAGGTCTTAAACTTTTGGAACAAACACTATAGCAAACAAATCCTAAAATTAGACAAAAGAGAGAAGGACAGAGATGGGTGGGCTGATTGGACAGTTTAGATTGAGAGAGAGAGAGAGAGAGAGAGGAGGGAAAGATGAGAGGCAGAGGAAGAGGAGACGGGACGTTCTTGAAGAGCTCCTCTGTATTGCGACAGCTGGCTACTGCAGATAACCACAAAACCACTGAAGCACTTGAGGTCTGGGTCCTGCATGGCTAGAGTTCCACTCCAACATGACCTTATATCCTGCCTGGGTTTAGACGCAGGGGCTCGGTCAGAGTACCACATCCTGACGATTATCCCAAGTGACAGAATCAAGAACTCTGTCTGGCTGACTAAATTGAGTTCATAAGTCCCTCTTGTATGAGTGTATAGATGTGTGTGTGTGTGTGTGTGTGCATGCATGCGTGTATCTGCCTTAGCCCCCTCCCCCCCCCCCCTGAATAATGCATGATTGCTTTGAACAGATACATTTTCAATCAAGATTTCATTTATTTGTGCCCAGATATTATCCCTGATGTTGCTACAGTAACTGCCAGCGAGACCCGTGTGCAGAAGAGACAGTAAATTCTGAATTGGGTGGCTGCAGGTGGTGCATGTGTGTGTGTTTGTGTGTGTCTGTGTAGTCCCTTTCATTTTTCAGTGAGTCCACCACTCCCTTTTTGCTTCTCAAGCACTCATTCCCCCAACTTGAACGCCTGCCTCCAGCATCTGGAGCAGATTGTGACCCTGCAGTGTGCCAGGTAGCAGGACATTAACAGCCAAGGCCTTATTTTCCACTGATGAGCTGTCTGAGCGCACACCCTCACCCTGGTGTGTGATATCAGCCTGCCTCCATCTACTGTCGAGCACACACACTCTGTCCCCATGGAGCACTCTTCCTCTTTACCTCGGATACCGCCGCGGGAAAAATGAGGAACAAAGAGTTGGAAAAAATGTGAAGTTAATGCTCATAAAGAGGGAGCGCGTCCTTGGTGAGGAAACCCTCCGTGTGAGTGGGATCTATGTGTTTGGTCATAAAAGACTTAAAGAATCGGACTCGCTGATAAAAAAAAAAAGTATTGTGATTGAATCAAGGAAACAGCAATATTATTTTCTCAGCAGGAATTGTTCTGCACTACAGACTAGTAAACAACAATAACTAATGGACATTTCTTTTGTTGTTTTGTGTATGGAGGGTTGATAGTGCATTCTCCTGAGTATTTTTCTCTGTTTTTGAGACCATCATAATGTTGGAATGAATACAGAATAAAAGCTCAGTGCCTAACGTTGAATTTACTTTCCTGCAGCAGCTCTAAGCATGTCTGCTCATGAATTAGAGTGGCGTACCGTCTTATCAAGAGCGCCTTATTTCACATTGACTTTATGACTACATGTGGACCGTATCCATGTTGAGTTCTGCTCCAGAAGAGACTTAATTTCTCTCTCGCAGGATTGTGTCTGGAAACAAAGGCTCTCATATCTTTGTATCATTGTCTTGGTTTATCTCACGGCTGCAGGCTTTTGACAATGTGTGTGGTACCTTCTGTTCCTTTGATTTTCTACTCATTTGTTAACTAAACATGCATCCCATTTACTGCCACAAAGTGAAAAATGTAGTAGTCATTAAGTATTCATTACCTGTGCAATTTGTTTCTTCTTTATCACTTTTAGCCTGGAGAACATTCTGAATGCATAGGTAACTCGCATTTGGAATATTGACAGATTTCGAAGGCAACTGTAAAGCTGTTTTTTTAATGTATTAATTACTTAGAAAAAAGTTACAGCCAGAAAATTTGCCCCTTATCTTTAAAATATCATTCAACCATTACCTTCCACAATATGACTTCCTTATCCAAAAAAAGTATGACAATCATTTGATGTGTGTTTTGTCTTTTTTGGGCGAGTTTTTACCCACAGAAGACTCAGAACCTCTTTATAAGTGGAAACTTACCTTTTAGCTCCTGACCCGTGCTGAAACCTAGGTGTGAATATGCTCTCATTAATCTCACCTACCACAGTAAAAGGTCTGAGGCTGGAGGCTCCCTGAGAATTAATCTAAATAGCTCTTTCATTTCTCTGACGTAAACACAAATGTCTCCCAACAACAATGTGGCACACTGCGGGATGCCCTGAGACCAGACTTTGCTCTCTTATCATAGTCCCTGTAATGTTGTCCTGCAGTTTCTATGGAAACCAAGCCGGCCTTATTAAAAAAAAAAGTTTCACCTTCTCTGAGTCTGCCCTTTACCTGACAGCCAAGATAAACGAGCAGGGTCCTGGGAGGAAGGCAACACAAACATGCATCTCTGCTCAGTGGCCCCGTGCTCATTGGCTCTCTGCTGGAAGCCCTTATTTACCTTAATGCTGGGAGGTGGAGGGAATGGGGAGGCTTGAGGAGGAGTAGCCGGCGGAAGCTGTGTGTGTGTGTGTGTGTGTGTGTGTGGGGGGGGGGTGGGTATTGTGATTACTCACAATACCTCCCATCAACAACCTTGAACCATGCTGCAATAAAAAGAAGAAAAAGAAGCAAACAACTCTTTCTGGGCCCCCATAATGCACGCGGGCCAGATGATGTCATATGTCACCTTCAGCTAATGAAGGTGATGATGACATGCATGAGCGCCGCATACGTTCACCATCTGCTCGGTTCCACCGCGCTGAAGCTGCTCCCCCCAATGCTGCAGAGAGGAATCGAGGCACGTCTGTACCAAAGTACGAGTGTCCCTCGACGCGTGTGAAAGACTGCCGCCTGCATCCCGATGACTCCAGTTTAATCATACCTTCACACCACAAGCTACTAAAATGACTCTGAGGCCACTTATTTTATATCACCTAAGCAACCAGGACGAGTCAGCTGACACGACAGTGGTCACCAAACAAAAAGATCACATCATAACTTTTGAGCAACATCACCTGCTAGTAGCCCAACACATGCAAATGTTGATATTGTAAATTATATATTAATTTGCCTGGCTGGTTTTATTTACATATTATCTTTTGCAATAGGCTATTTCCCCTGCTTCCCATTGGTTTAATTCAAAGAGAGGACAATGGCCAAATGTCAGGATGAAAGATGTTAAGATACGAAGGTGTTAAGATGGACAGTAAGACTAGAAATTAGTCTACAGATGTATAAAATTTAATTATCAATGTTTTAAGTGTGTACATGTTGTCTAGCATTTATGCATTTTGATTCATTTCCACTGGGAAATTGGGTTCTTGCAATAACAGCAGACCTACCATTTTAATAAATTACGATGTTATATATTTAAAGAAATATGAGAAAGTTTCAAATAGGAAGACCAGTGTTTCAAACAGACTGGAGTAAAGCTGAAATAGAGCTACAGCCAAAATGTGATTAATTATTAGCAAAAAATGGCCATCAAAAGATGCTAGATCAGTGCAAAATATTCAATTTGCTTGTTTCGTCCAATGAAAAGTCCAAAACACCAAAAAATATCTAGTGTACAATGATATAAAACCCAAAAAAGCAACACATTTTCACATTTTAGAAGCTGAAATAAGAGAAAATGTATTTCAATGATGAATCGATTACAGTTACAGAATTGTTGCTAATCGATTACTCACCAATATTTTCAGCTTTAATGTGAAATGCAATTTCAAAATTATGTGTCATAGATTTTGATATCACAAACCAAGAAATCATTTCATGTTCATATTCAGTAGGTCACACCACTGATCCAATGTCTGCCAAATATAAAAGAACAGATAAAACAGGTTGAAAAACTTATTTTAATTACAATTGGGTTGTGTTTCTTTTTTGAATTTGGAACTGGTCATTAGTTCATTGATAAATTGATTGACAGAAAATGAATTGGCAACAGTTTTATAGTAATTGTTTTATGAAAAATAGAAAAAATGTACAGTTTCCAGCTTATCACATGTATTGTGATACGAGTATTTTTGTTTTGTTTTTTGTCTTCTCAGATATTAATGGAATATCTGGGTTTTAGACAAAACAACAGACGTCACATGGAAAACTGGAAAGCAATTGTTAGTTGCAGCCCTACATATGACTGGATTTGAAATCCAGTTGTTTTGGCTTGCCAGTGGGCCGTATTCCTGTTTAATTATGAAAAGTGACAAATTACAGATTGGTTTTTTTTTCCTATTGACTTTTCTTATTTATCAAATTGTAGTGTAAATGATACAACAGCACATTTTTGCTATTTTCTTATAGGCTATGAAAAGAGGAATGACAAAGCATATATATTACACCGCAGGTGATGTTTGTTCATTTTATTCAGTGCTCGTTTCGATGCTTGAGTGAGAATTGTCTCCCAGATTGATTACATTGGGAAGAGAAAGCCACTTTGTTGTAGCTGCAGGTTATGAAGGTTTTGATTGACAGGTGCTTGTCTCCAGCCGTTGAGTAGAGTATAAAAAGGGGACTGAATGGTGACTGAAGATGATCTTTGGATAACATCAGATGACCTTTGGGAGCAGCCGAAACTATCAGTCTCTACTGGGCTGCTCTCCTCCTCTTGTCATGTCGTGACACTTCTTTTCCCCCTTATTCTCCCTCCTCTTTTCTATCTTCTCTGTTCCTGTCTTTGTGTCTGGTGAGTGGAGTTTCTGCGAGTTGGCAGCCTGTATCTGATCCTGAAGTAATTTACTGGTAGCGATAAAGAAGTGGTGTGCACAGTCTTCCATTATACCAAGTCCTCTCTGACAGGGCAATTTGAAGCCCATACAGACTAAATTGGAGGAAAAATTTGGACTTCAGATAAGGAAACATGCAAGGTTATTATTATACAAATTCAACAAACTGAGATTGAGCGGGGAAACAATCACCGGTGACTGCTGGTTTAATTTGTAGTGACGTGCTTATTCCATTGACTTTGGGAGTGGAAATAACGGCAGAGTGATAGCAGCAGTGGAAAGTGAAGGGTTGAGTGGCCTGTTTTCTCATTTTTTTTTAATGAGTTTGCTGAGACCTTGGCCCTAGCAAGAAGTGAGTGCTTATGTGAACAAATTTTGTCGTTGATTATATAGCACACTTTGAGTTTATGAGAGACTCTGACTTGTTTACCTTTTGACTATATAAACTCGCATCAGCTTATATGTGCATATCGTAGACAGTTCGTGTGTGTGTGTTTGTGTGTGTATGTGTGTGTTGTGACCAGCAGAGCTTTTTTTCCCCTCTCATGCAGGCCAGGCAGACCAGGGTCATTGCCTCAGGGGTGTCTTAGAGAAATGCTTCTCTGCTGTGGGCGAGAAGAAATATGAAAGAGACCCTAAATCAAGACACAGGGCCCCATGAATCATGTCAGCAGCTGAGCTGAAGAAGAGGGATGAGACCATCTGTAGCAGCATATGAATGGCTAACTGACTCACAGTGTTGTTGACACAAGCAGAAGAAGTGTGAAGAGGTTGTGAAGATTAGCGCTGGTGCTCGCTGCCCAGCCTGGAAACCTGCTTTAGTCAAAAAAAAAAAAGAGCAAACCCAAATATGCCGCACACTCCATTTGTCACTCTGACGTTTTACACAATTGCACAGGGAAAAGTTTTTTTCTGTTATAAAATAAGATAAATTCTCATTACAACACATCTATAACACCTAAATTCATGCTTTGTGAATTGTTGCTAGCTTTTCCTATGTTAAAGGCTTCAGGCTTCAGTGTGTCGAATGAGCAGTTATTGATGCCAAGTTGCTCCACAGAAAGTCTCTTGTGGCCATGACTGTGACGCTTTTAAATGACATGGGATACTTGCTTGTTAAAGATATGGGTGGCATATTTGCCATAGTTTTTAAGGTTTTGTTTGAGCTGTTTGGTTAATCGATCAACAGAAAATGAATCGGCAAGTTTGATAGACTCCATAGGAACATTCCCTGGTTTTAGCTTCTCTAATGTGAAAATCTTTCCTTCATCTTATTAGATACTTCGTTTTTTAGCTGTTGGTCAGACAAGAGGTGTACAGTGTGTCTTTCAGTACTATATATTGCCTGCTGTGTCCTGTCTGACTTTGTTATTTTTCCTTTCGCGTGGGTGACAAAACTAGTTTGCTCTTATTAGGTAATATTATATTAGGTAACTTTGTTATTATTAAGTTTCCTAACATAATCTAATATGCCCTTATCTGAACTAAGGGTCTAAGGACTGAGGCTGTTGTATTATGTACAGATTGTAAATCCCTGAGATAAACTTCTGATGTAAACAAAGAATCGACGTAACTACAACTCTTCTACTGACACATTTTGTTTGTTAATGCCTGTACTGGAAGTAATTGTGGGAAATATAGGAAACTGCTAATTAGAGAAAGTAGATGGGTGGCTCGCTGTTATTAACTTCATTTGAAAATAAGTATTATTGTAAAAGTACCGTTGTAATTACATTTATGCTTAGGCTCAGGCTTGTAGAATGAGAATTAATTGTCACTCTGAGGGAAAAAAAATTGGCCTCCAAAGTGAAATAACAGTTAAGGCATTGTTTTGACATTTAAATTACACTGACACCACACTGTCAAAAGAACCTTGTGGCAGCGGTAAATTAGTCTCTTTGAGTAAGGACTAAATCTTAATCGCTCTGCCCAGTGGTGAGGGCATGTTGTTAAAGCACAGTAACAGGACAGATGATAATCACAAAACTTCACGGCCGAAAAAAAAAATCACCAAATAAATGAACCCATCAAACCACTGCCATACAATCCACGCCGAGGGCATGAAGTGCTATTTATGAATGTGCAGGTGGTTCAAAGCTTATAAACAGGAGGTATTGATAAGTGCTTCATGTCGTGTGACTAGAAGTTGTGTTGGGGGATAATGCACAATCTCCCTCAGATAAATTATGATGATCTTCATAGAGTGTGCAGAGTAGGCCGGTTTGTACAAGGCTGACCGTGGGGAGATAAATTACCCCCCCCCCCCCCCCCAAAGTCTATAGTCAACAAAGAAGCATATCATAGTTTGTGCTAATAAGGATCATCCCTGTTTGTGCTTTTTAAATGAATAAACATGTAACTTTAATCTTACTTTGTAAAATAGTGTGAGCACATGATCCAAAACAGCACAGGCTGTTTGTTAAATGTGCTAATACTGCTAAATTAGTTACAAAAGCCCACGCATCAACTTTTTTTTGTTTGTTTTTTTTTTTGCAACTGCTTGTTTGTTTACTGTTCACTCACATAATTTCTCATTCACATCATTTACATGAATGAATGTGTTGTTTAAAGCTTTTTTTTGGTAAAAGAATGAATGTACTGCAGCTGTGAGCACAGCATCCAAAAGCTGGTGTTTGTTGAATAATTCCTTAATTACAAAAGCAAGTTTAAACACACCTGAGGGGGGAAAGCATATTGACTGATTTAGCATCAAACAGAGAGAGATTGAGAGATAGGTGTAATTACGATGGACCTCTGGGGGAGTACAGTGGCAGTCTTAAGAGCCGTACTATCAGTATGGGGTGCAGTTTTGCAGTCGTATTATTCTCCTGTGATTGGCCATACAGAGACGAGTGTGGGGAGATATAGTGTGGAAACATAAACACAGATAAGCCCACCAGAGGATGAAGGGAGAGACGATACAGTATGTGATCAGTCAACTATAAAATTGACTTAGACCGAGCAGTTTTACTGTCTGTCAAGAAAGATTGGTGATATGACATGGAGGGAAAATGTTAAACAATACTATATTTTATCGCTTTTGCTCTACATATTACTTTGTTTTTATTTTTCACTTTATTAGGTACACCTAATGAATGCGATCTAATGCAACAGCCCTAAATTAAACCCTCACCTCGTGAAGGTGACATTCATGACTGTTGTAGTAAATAAAAGGGTTTGCCCACCCTTTTACCTCAGCTACATCACGGCTAACAGGGCTTTGATGGATAGATAGATGGACCTATCAGTCTGTTTGTAAAAAAAAATCTCTATTCAAACACAGTCTATATGCTCTTGATTATAGATCAATGTAGAGGAGCAAAACTGACTGATGTGGAATTAATGTTTAAACTAAAAGCTGCATCATATAAATGAAGAGTTTGACTTATAATTAGCATTTTGTGAGTATTTTTAGTTCATCATAGTGGACAACTACTCTGCCAGTTTTACTGCTCTTTGCAGCGGATACTGATGTAAACAGCCTGCTAGCACCATGAGAAAACAACAGCTTGTTGTGTAGCATTAGTCCCTGAATTAAAAGATCTGTCAGCCATTGTATAGCAGATTTCAATTTAGTGTTTTTATATTTTCTTAATGGGGCTGCCCTTTTGTTTATATCCGGATCACAGATTGTGCCTTAAACAACATTTACCAGAACAGTAATTCATCTAGACACAGCTTGGACAGGTTTTCTGCCTCCTGTTTTGAATTTGTTTGTGAGTGTGTCAATGTCACCAGACTCCTGGGCTGCTTCTGAATTAGGTTTTTTTTTTTTTTCTCCATCTCTTTCTTGAAATCATGGGATGTTTGTTTTAATTCCAGTGTAGCAAGAGTGAATGGTGCTTTGACAGTCCAAGCAGAGAACAAAACAAGCTATCCCAGTCTGAATGCAGTAACAGGTGCAAAGTGATGTGAAGTACTACAGAATATATGTTAATACTCGGGGAGGACATACAGAGGATTGAAATATTGTTACTCTCAATCCCTCGGTGCAAAAAAACCCACAGAATTCACAACTAAATATAACCAACACAGTCACCCAAAGAACATACAACAAACAAACCTGGCACAAAGACCAGGCATAAAGAGACATACAGTGTCTGTCATTGTGTAGTGCAAGAGTAAGTGAAGAGCAGGGAGAGAGTTCAGC
>JAVQJL010057988.1:0-24427 GCA_036024295.1 Nannoperca obscura
CGTTGGGTCTTTGTGTGTGTGGAAGTTGGTCTCGACCGGCTCCATGTGATTGAGTGCCCTGAGATAACTTTGTTATGATATGGCGCTATATAAATAAAATTGAATTGAATTGAATAGTATAATTCAAAATCAATTGAACTGGGTTAGGGTCCTGCTTGTGAAAGAAGACATTTGGGTGGTGTTCCTTCTATGAAATAATGTCTGAATATATTTCCAACCCTGAGGCAAAAAGAGAAAGAGCGACCTTAAACTTACCAATCATAACAAACTGAGAATCTGGAGTGAACGATGCCTCCAGTGTTACACCTTTGCTGTTGTTGTAGCCCTGTGGGTGAATGAACAACAGCATCCATGAGCAATTTTTTTGTGCACATTAGTATTGCGAACCAGGGCTGGGTGGTATTACTGAAAAACGTATAACGACACAATGTTTCATTTCAGTCAATATCAATAATTATTGATCATTTTTAATGACCTATTTTTAAGACCTGTCCTTTTTTATTAGCAATTTCCTCACCATCTGCACTCGTTTCTGAAAGTTGTATGCGACAACTTTCACAGGAAGTTGTGTCCACATATCGATGGTGCAACCAATCAACACACCTGTTAAATGATTGGCTGTTTGAGCCAGGGCTCATTAGTTATGCGCTTCCATGGCGGTTTGCATTTAAGCGAAACCTATATAAAATATTTTACAGAACAATTTTCTTGTCGCTGTTGATCAAGTGTCTTTCGCCATCGTTTCATCGTCCCGGCCTACTTGCAACAGTAAACAGTTTGTTGGGAAGGGACGATGAGTTGTCTCTTACCCCAAAGGAATGTAGCACAACACCCTTGAAAGCATCTAAGATGCGAAGGGCTCCGCCATTAGTAGAAAGAAGGATGAGTTTTCCATCGTTGCTAAACTTGAGTCCTGTCCACTCGCACGTCCGGTCATACTGAAGCTTAAAGGTTGCGAAGGGACCCTGTTCACGAGAGGATTCATGAATATTTCTAATTAAACATATTTACTTTAGATATTACACAAATATACATCATGAATGGTCTCACACACAGACAAACAAACACTTACCTTGTCAAACGACCGCAGATCATAAAGTTTTACCATCTCTGAATTTATTCCAGAAGCAAAAATGAGGCCCTCTGGATCGAATGAGCACACTGGCTTCCCCTGTAGGTGCATCAGACCCTAAAATTGATAGATGACAAGAGGAGGTCAGTAACTGTATTATCCCCCTTTCATATCAATAATTACCTATTAGTGCAACACCAATAGATGCTCACCAAATTACAACAAATAAGGTACTCAACCTGGCAGTTAGGCGATCGCAAATCCCACAGTCTAATTGTTTTATCTAATGAGCCGGAAATAAATGTGTCGTCCACAGGAGACATGGAGAGAGACGTCACTCTGGTCACGCGCACAAAAAACAAACAAGGAAATATGAGAATACAGGGACGTCCAACTCAACTGTTAACATCAATTCAAGGTCCAGACAGAACAGCATATTTCTAGTCCTTACCTTTTGTTGTGCCCAGGAAAGTAGCGGATGTATTTGTTGTCATGAAGCGACAAGTACCGGATTGTATCTTCAAAAATAAACGACAAAACAACCAAATTACATAATCATACATCAAACATGACCAGCAAAGGCAAAAAATAAAAAATAAAACAAAAGGCCAGCATCCAAACATGTAGCTGATTCCAGGCAGGTCTGATGAGTTGACTCAACCGTGGGCAAGGCAGTCATTTGTACAGTTAGCTCCTGTATGGGGCAGAATCACAGACCCTCAAACTGTACAAACAACTACCTCAGACCAAAGTGAGCAGTGTGTCCCCAAAGATCCAGCAGTGGTCCACAGGGGTATGGCATCCTGGAAACGTGTATCAACAGTCCAACCAGTGAAACACATCGTACTGCTGGTGAAGCCGAAATGTCAAGACAAATCAAAGTTTGGTATTTTGATTAAGCTAATACTGACATATAACTTAAATGCCATCTTCTCCTGCATTACCATGAAGCAATTAAACTGAGTGAATAAGACAAACAAGTATTTGTGCATCAACATACCATCGATTTTGTTGGAACTGTAGACCACAGTGTTTGCCGCATGCGTGTACCTGATCAGATCCACACCATACTTTTTACTGTAGAGAGTCCTCTTGGGTCTGCCATAAAAAAAAGCATTTGAATCACTATAATATATTAATCCGTGCTGACAAACAATCTAGTCGTTTTTTTATAATTACTACTTGCCATTTATTTACTAAAAATACCAAACACATCCAAGTTACAGCCTCAGAGATATTTGCTTTTTCTTTGTTTTGAATTTTCACGTACTGAATACTGAGAATATCTGGCTGCTGGTCAGCAATTTTAATACACTGCTTTAACGTGTGCCACTTAATGATGTGAATTTGTAATTTAACCTATAAATCAGATACATACTGACAGATTACTGAAGGGGTGTAGCTAGCATTTGAGTCCATTACTGGGTACTACTGCTTGTTTGGGTCATCTAAAACTATAAACCCCTAATATACTCAATGTACGTAATAGTATAATATAAAAAATGAGAGGAAGCAAATGTTCACATTTAAGCAGCTGAAACCAGCAAATGTTTTACAAGAAAATAAATGACATAATCAATTACCTAATTACCAAAATGGTTGGCGATTGATATTCTGTGGATCAACAAATCGTTTCAGCACTATTTGAAATGTTGGCCTATTAATCAAAAACATTGATAGATTCGATTGATAATTTCATTATTTACACCAATGTAAAGTTTAAACTCAACTCAAACATACGTAACTACTACTAGCCTATTTACTGTACAGCTCCTTGGTTTTAAGATTGTGGTATACTTCTAACTATTTGATGGACAAAAAGTATATTACTTACAAGCACATAAACTTAGACACCAGAAAACGACAGAATACATTTTTCAGGTGTTTTCAAACTGTATGCATTTACAGAAATCTTACATGATACAATAAATTGCTGGAATTCTCGCAGAGCAGCAGGCCTCGCTAGCTAGCATAGCATGTAGCTAACGTTAAAAACAATACGATTAAATAAACGCTCTTACTTTCCCTCTTGGCAGTCGTACAAGACTAAGGAATCGTCGTCGCTGCTGGAAATAATTGTTTCTCCGTTTGAACTGAAATCGAAGCAATTAATTTTGTCAGAATTTTCTCGAAACACCTTAGCAACTCTGAAGCTCCGAAGCACATTGTCCGTCAGCTTCATGGTGGCCTGTCTGTGTTTGAGGGGAAGCAGGCCCTCGCTTTACTTTAAATCGGATTACAGATGCCACTTATAATAATTCGTGCTTCGTTGTTATATATGAACTGCAATGGTGCTAACAGTTCTTTCTTTCTTTTTAAGAAGTATACTTCAGAACCAGCGACGAAAGCCCGCCTGTGATACTTGAGCTCCACTGGAGTGATGAGTGAGGGAAAAGCACCGCCTTCGCCACGTCGGTGACGCGCATATCATCTGACGCGCGCATTGGTCGGAAACCGCCTGCTATCGCGATAATGTCTCGTTGCCCGTAATCTGTGTGCGAGGCAGTTCTACGGTCCAAAGCATAGACTAGAGAGAAACAACAATAGCGTTATTACCCAATACAGTGATTTAAAAACACAAAAATCTACTCACAGAGGCAAGTTGAGGTTATACTTGTATTTTACTCTCGACTGTCACCCGCACCCAGCTGATTTCTCTGTCTCTTTCGAGCATGCTTTCATTTTATTTGTCTATCTGAAAGCTGCCCCCCCTCTGGTCCAGACATTTAGCAGCTTGTGTTTGTCAGCCCGCTTTATGTTTTGCTACTTTCTAGTTTTTTTTGTTTTTTTTTGTGAAAGCAGCTAAATGGACGCAAGCGAAGTGAATGAAGAAACAACAGCAGGAGTTTTGTCCTCACAGAAAGGAAGGTCTGAGGTATGAAGCAACTTTCAGCTGTTATGTTAGCAGCCCGTGTGTCCTTGTTAAATGTAAAGAGTGTAGTGATAGTGTAAAAGCCCGACGGTAACCACGGTAACGTACACATTCGGGCTCATGAAACGTAACAAATAGAATCCATCATTCAACTTTGATTCAACTTTAGCCTCCATTTTGACCACAGCCTGTGTGATTTTGACGTGTAAACGTCACCTTGATACATTTTTATCATCTTGAGAATCTGAAAATAAGTGTTAAGCGCCCATACAACAACTGCTAACATTATTAACTGCTATTTCGTGAAGGGTCTGTGTTAATTAATTTATGACCAGAATGTCAATGTCAAAGTTTTTGATGGTAGGCCTACCACTGGCTGATGAATGAATCCTCAGTACTAAAATGTTACATCAAAGATAACTTGCTTGACTTCCTGCCATTTATACAAGTGCAAGTGCAATGCAAACTTAGGCTTTGCATGCCTCATTGACATGTATGGTTTTCCAATGGAGCATGAATGCGGGTCTCTTCACAACTTCGAGAAAACAAGACTTGTGACCAGCGCACAAATGCAGTGTAAACTAGCTTTAGGGCTGCGCACCCTTTGAGCTGTGCCAAACGAATGGCTCCAAAGTCTGTCAGATACTATGCTCGTGGATTTCACCCCTTTTGTGTCAAACACCTATAGGCCTACAGAAAAATGCACAGCTGGGTGGTCAGTGATGTGTCCTGTCGTCCATTCAAGTCAATCATTACACACAGGGTACACAACTCCAGTCAGTCTCTGGTCAGATCATTGCTGCACTGCCTGACCGCCGAGCTGGATCACACAGGAATCCACAGGCTTTATATTCCGTTACTACATTCACAGGTAGGCAGCCTCAGAGTCACGAGCTTTACAGGGAAATGTACAACTGACTTAGGATGATAACGGCTGTCATCCATGTAAGGTTTTGGTTGATATATACACAAAAAAGTAGGCAGTGGTTTGAAAGAAAACTAACAGATAACTTCAAATATAAACACGGGTGAGATTTTAACAGAGCTACCAATCAGTGAAAAGACTGTACAAAGTATTAACTACTGATTGACTTGTAGTATGATATTACCATTTAAGTACAGGTTTCTTGTGATCACTGCCAGTTGTTTTTGGTTTGGATTTGACCCATGTGCTGTTAGATTTTTTTGCTTTACCGCAAACATCACTGGCATTTTATTCTTCAGACTGCAATGCACCGTGCTTGTCGGTTAAGTTGTGCCAGTACCTCACCTTGATAGAATTTTACTTTTTTACTCACTACTTCAATCACATGCAATCCAGCAGTGACCTCTGACACTGAATTCTGAGTCCATGCTTTCAGTTACAACTGCAGAAATGTTATAGTTATTTAAGGTTAAGGTTAGTGTGTACAATGATGTATAACTTAATATACACTTAAACTTCTGGTTCTTCAACATTTGTTTGAGAGGTAAAAGTGGCCTTTTAACCGTCAAAACATATTTGTGAATAACTGTAGAAAATGTGACCTTTTCCTCTCTGCACATATTGTCATATTGTATATGTGTGGTCTTTTTAAAATAACATGATTTTTTGTGGCAACTGTCTTTCTAAACATTGACTTGAATTGTTCATCTTTCAGGTAATTTCTGCTCAGACCCACTGAACTGTCCATGGCCCGTGTTCTCTCCCTGTTCCGGCCTCAGCCTTTTTTGGCCCTCGTGGGCAGGAGAAAACCTATGTTGTGCAAAATGTCAATGGACTCACGGGCACGCGGTGTGTTTGCAGCTGCAGTGGAAGCTGTGCAGCCGGACACTGTGGTCCGGCAGAGTATAGAGCGCAAGGAGGACTCAGTCATTATCGATCGTCACAAATTCACACTCAAACACAACCTGTACTTGGTGGGCTTTGGAAAAGCTGTACTGGGTATGGCTGCAGAGGCGGAGAGGATTGTTGGGGATCACTTGGTGAAAGGAGTAATAAGCGTGCCGCATGGGATTCAGCAGACATTACAGCAGCATGGGAAAGAGTAAGCAAAAGCCTTAGGGTGTAAACAACTTAAAAGTATTACACATAAAATAAGATTCAGCAGCATAATAAAATGTCTCACTTCCATCACAGCCATCTGTTGTTAAAAGAAAACAGTCGCATCAAAGTAATGGAGGGAGCTAGACACAACTTGCCTGACGCTGATGCCCAGAAGGCAGCTGAAGGGATCAAGCAGTTGGCCAGTGAGCTGACTGAGAAAGACATGCTGCTTGTGCTGATTTCAGGTAAAGATACGTGTTCTCTTGTTGCCTTTTCTTTACTAAATGAAATGTAAATCTCTTATTACAAGGTGATCAAACTGTGTCTAGGTGGAGGCTCCGCACTATTACCTGCGCCCATCCCACCGATCTCATTGCAAGAGAAACAGGATGTTACCCGCAAACTTGCAGCTGCTGGTTCCACCATCCAAGAGCTGAACACTGTGCGACGCGCCCTGTCTTTCTTAAAGGGTGGAGGGCTTGCATGTTGCGCTCACCCTGCCCAGGTAACATACTGTACTCTGATTGACTGAACACCTTATTATCGTAGGGGTGAACTCATTCCAGCATTGCACTTCTTCATAGGTGGTTGCACTGATATTGTCTGATGTAATCGGGGACCCTCTGGACTTGATAGCCAGCGGCCCCACAGTGTGGAGTGAGGTGTGGCCCGAAGAGGTTTTGTCAGTCCTTGAACGTTACAAACTGTTGAACTCTCTACCAGCCTCAGTAAAAGAAGTCCTTGGGAGACCAAGTCCTCAGCGGAGGAAGAATAAGGAGGAATCTAATACATCAGGACACGTTCTCAACGTTGTGATTGGCTCCAACAGCGTTGCCCTCACGTGCGCTGGTCGCAAGGCTCGAGAGCTGGGTTTCCGCCCTGTTGTGCTGGCACCAGGAGTGTGTGGTGATGTAAGATCAGTCTCCAGACTTTATGGCCTCCTGGCGCGCTTTGCCTGTTCTCGAGAGGAGCCTCCTCCAGAGATCGCCGCCGAGGTGCTGAGGTTGGGGCCCGAAGTTGGAGTGGAGAGCTGGGACCTCTGCCGTACCATGCAGGTCTTGGGTGAAGGGCGTACGGAAGGATGGGGTGCCACGTGTCTGTTAGCTGGAGGCGAGCCCACTGTGGCGCTGACGGGCAAGGGTCGAGGTGGTCGAAACCAGGAGCTAGCTCTGCGAGTGGGACTAGAGTTGAGAGGCCTGGAGCTCCCTCCTAATGGTCCTGTCTTCCTGAGTGGTGGAACTGATGGTCAGGATGGACCCACTGAGGCAGCTGGGGCCATTACTGATGGGGGCTTGTATGAGGAGGCACAAGCACAGGGGCTGGACATCGACAACTTCCTTACCAACAATGATTCTTACACTTTTTTTACACATCTTTCTGCTGGGCAGCGCTTACTTGTACCTGGCCTAACCTGCACTAATGTGATGGATGTACACATGCTACTTATCCCACCAATTCCCATTACCATTAGATAATTCCAAAGCACACAAAATAAAATGATTTCAGTCCAGTGGTTGTGGATGAATAAAGTGCTCTATCTGATTATCGGACCTGGTATTGTACTACCTGTTTTTTTCAACTGTACACAGACATTTTTGGCCCAAATATATTTGTAAATTCGAATGACCACAAAGTATAAGACAGGGATGAAATAAAAAAGAATGTCTTTGGGGTTTTTTTCAGCATAAAGGTTTAGGCAAGGAACAACAAGCTTAGTGGACTTGGTGACTTTATTTAAATCACTGCAAAATGTTTTTGTTTTTTTTAACAGCCCAGCTCTTTGGCAATTAGAGACGTCAATGACATCAGTATTTTCAAGCACAACAAATTTAATATCAGCCAAGCTATTTGGGCAAAACTGGCAGTTGTATTATCTTCCAGTCTTGCTGCTGGTCTCTTCAAGAAGGTACATAAAATATGCTGATGATTTTGTCAGTTCATGTCACAAGGACTATGCACATCATCAAACATATCTGTAAATACACACTGGAATACACTATCTTGTACAACAGATTTGTCTTTACCATTATAACAGATATTTAACTTGTCAGTTATCGTAACAACCTGTAAAGCTCATACAATGCACATAGAATCCAACCTGCCTTTGACTTTTCCATGTTTTATAATTTAACATTAAGTCACAGTAGATTTAACTAACTGACACACAAAAAAACTGATTTGACCTCCTCAAGTAAAGAGGCACCTTTGGCAGCAATTAGATCCTTGAGTCTACTCAATTTGGCCAGGTTGGTTTTAGCTTTGCATACCTCAACATTGCAATTTCTTTACCCATTCTTCTTTGCTAATGTTCTAAGCACTTTTGAGTAACCAGCATTTGGTCCTTTCAGACACAAACTGTAAACTCATCTGTCACACCTTGATTACACAGAGTGGACTTCACTTGTGTCACGATCAGGGTGTAATCATTTTTTTTTTTCGCATGTGTACCTAATTTTGATAATTTTATAGACATTTGTTTTCACTGACAGTTTGCTGTGAGTCAGTGTTGGAAAAAAAAAAGAAACATGAAAAAGCCAGTGGTGGGTGAAAACTTTAGACAGGCACTGTATGTACAGACACTTACTCCCATTAAGTGCACATAATCCTCCTGACATGTCATAAAAACTTGTTAAAAGTGCAGGCAAATCAGGGACTCTTCCTAATCATAACTAGGCACATGCACATCATTCACTTACTCCTGTTGATGCCATAAAGGATCACCATTTATAAACAACCACATGTGTGATCATGTGTGCCCCTCTTTGAAAGATACTTTTTCCTTCCATACATCATTCAAATAGTCGCAATTATTTTTTCTTGCTCATGGTCAGAATGGAAAATTCCACATCTGCTATCAAAGCAGTGTTCTTAAAGCACCTTTCATTTACACACAAACCTGTACTGAAGCCTTTTGAGGTCGGGTCCTGCTCAATGACCAATGTTAACAGGCCAAAATAAATATCACAGCGCTGTAGGCTAGTTGATTTAGTGGATATCAGTGTGTCACTGTTGGTATGCATGAAAAGTGATAACGGATGTTTCTCTGGGCAGTCACCAGAAGCTGCACACATCTTAAATGTACTGATGAAGCTTTATTGTCAAAAAAACACGATGCTGCATTCAAGGTCTCTGGGAGATATAAACTGTCCATCTCTAATTTGGATTAAGTCCAAAATCCAACATCATTGTCCTGTTAATCTCGATGAGTCTTCGGGGGCTCTCCTGCTCTGCTTTCCCTGCAAAAATAGCAGAATGACATTACTAACAAAAAATGTTTGTTGCATTACAATAAAACATTTAGAAACCTATTCTAAACTTCTTTTAAACGTCTCTCTGGACGCCCAATCAATCCGAAAGCACGCATTACAGAACCCCCCGGACCAAGACTCTAAATCTAGCAACTGTTGCGCTAATGATGACCCATCCAAGCTGAAGCTTTAGAGAGAAAGTGAGGAGCGTATTATTATTATTATTACTTGTTTGAAGCGACATAGATAATCGGACACCTACCATCCACTCAGGTGGGGTGCTGTGTCAGGCGTGCCTCCGTTCTGTCCAGTCCCTGAACATCAACACAGACAGAGATGAAGCCAACATGGCTAGCTCTAGTTTAGCAAGTGATACAGAGATGGTCGAAGAAAACTCACCCTGTCGATAATACATATCGTTCACTGTATTCCCGTAGACTTTCCACGCAAAATGAATTGCGATAAGACTAAAAATTAACCAGCTGAGTAAGATTTTAAATATTGAGACTCTCATGTCGTTGGCGAGCCAGTCGTCAACAAATTCGGAGAGGAACGACAAGCAGCTGTCAGCGATGCGGGAAAAAAACTCAAAATCCCACGGCTCCTCCATAGCGTCCGGTTATTCCGATAAAATGAAATCAATGAGGTGAGGCTCTTTATCCGGTGGGTAATGTTAAAAACATCGCCCAGGCTAGGTAACGTACGACATCCTGGTCGCCATCTCTACCGTTACGATGTTTGTATCAGCGACGAGGATTGAAGAATCGGAGATGACGCAGGTTACGTTGCGCAGCCCAGCTAGCTCGCAACGATTAGCGTCCCTCAAATAGTGTTATGAATATTCTTTAGGTAGACTATAAATATGTATTATTGCTACACAAACCTGTTTATGTGTCTACAATATACCCCACAATCTGCTACGTTTTGCAACTGAAACGAATGCTACTACCAGCACAAATGAGTAATTTAGCTCGTAGCACCATTTGTGAGTTTAACACTCACACAGCTCTCTTTACGCAAACCTTGGGGTAACTATCTAAACTCTCCTTTTTAACGGTTATCCTGCAGTGCGTTACATCTACAGCTGCATTTACGTGACCCCACATTAGTTTACTGTCCGCCAGGAATGATAGGATGCTTGCCCGGTGCTAACGTTTAAATCCAGCATTTCCACGCTAGCGGTGTCCGGGGCAGTAACGTTAGTAGCCGGTGCCGTCTGGAAACATTTGATTTAAATGTTACTGTCGCCCCAGGGAAACATTTTAGTATTCCTGACAGACAGTAGACATCTGTACGACGTCGAAAACACCGCTTAAGACCAACCTGCTGTGGGATAACAGGTAAAAAATAGCATTGGGTTTTCTCCCCACGCTCCCGCAGGAAGTAAATAAAAGCGGCTACGTAAGATAGCTACATGTCAAAATTCCTTCGCTGAAAAGCAAGTGGCAATTGCTGTTTTATTATAAAAAGCGATACCATTTAGTACATGTTTCCTAGTAACAAAGTATGTTCAATACGTTTGAACAAATCACTACTTTGTCCCAAAACACTTTGTGCACTTAGCTTACCCAGCTAAAATGTGCGTTACTGCCACACGCAGTGCGTATTGGCTGTCTGGAACTTACCTTAAGGGGCGGGACTAGTCGTAGCCACCGAGCAGCGTGATTGGTCAGCTGAGCTTGTCATCAGTGATTCCGGATGTCTGCTGTGGTAAGAGGAAAATTTGTTTTCTGCTTCTCATTCTTGACAGCTTGTTTGCAACCGGGCTGCCGACGAAAGCTAATGTAACGAATTAGATATTCGACTCAGCGTTTCGACGGTACAACATTGTAAGTTTTATTCTTTGTCTTTCCGTGTCTAATTTTAGTTGACGACGATTTCTTGCATGCTCACTGTTAAGCCAAGGCCATGAAATTGATCTCTGTGTGTTGCTTGCTAGCAGGCAATGTTAGCCATGCAACTAACTACATTCAACATTTACTGAGTTGCATCGGATTTCACAGTCAAACCGGAAAAGTGAGCTTTCTTGACGACGACCGTGTTGGCAGACAAGCTACCATTAGCTTTATAAGTAACTTAAGCTATTATTAAACAAACGTTAGCTCCCTTGCTCTGGCGGTCAAATCACAATTACTTTCGTCTCATCGTCTAACCGACTGCAGTTTATCTGTAGTGTTGTATTAGCCAGGCTGCTGGAAGTTGTAATCAGTCTTCAATTCCACAGTCTGTTCGGTATCTTGGAGTTGTAATTCACTCCTGTAACCAGTTATCCTCTGTTATCATGTGATCAGACCACTGGTCCAGTATGAGTGCTCCTATTCATAGAGAGTGAGGAGTATGCTGTCTCAGAGTTCAGCTACAACCACTGAAATACGTATAATTAGTTAGAAAGCTGTGTATTAGAATTGTTTATTAATACAATGCTTGTTTTGTGCTTCCAGTGACTGGGATGGTATCATGGAGAAAGACAATCATCAAGAAGGAGAGGCACAGGGAGTGAATATTTGTGATCCACCCTCTGAGAGCAGTCTACCTGGTAAATGATTTTAATGTTTCATTAAAGCTATTCCAAATATTTGCTCGCCTGCCTTAATTTTCATCATTAGGTTCACAATTTCTTTTTTCATCCCAGCTGACACCTTGGCAACTTCTCTCTCTCTCTTGGGGAGTCACATGTTTCCCGATCCGGTGGTGAGAAATGACAGCACCACTGTTAACAAAGAGGAGCCTGCAGAGTCACTCCTGTCAGATGTTACAGCAGAGGAGCAGTGTCTGGATGCACAGCCCGATTCTAACCGGGTAACAAAGCTAGAGACTGATGAGACTGAAAGCCCAGATTGTCAGAACAATGTGTCCACGCAGCCATCCGACAGAGGAACTGAGGATGCTGCCACTGACAATGACCATAGTGACTCTGGGGAGTTTGTCATTACGATGCTGGCCAAAGCCAAGCTGGAGGAGCAAGGTATAGGTGTGAAGGGAAGGTCGTCTCCCTTGTTGGAGGCAGGCACCCAGGAATGTCCTGCATTTATATCTCATCGTGATGAGGACGTGACAGCCGACAGCTGGCGGCAGCACAGGAAGCACGTTTTTGTGCTTAGTGAAGCAGGCAAACCCATCTATTCCCGATACGGCAGTGAAGAGGCTCTTTCTTCCACAATGGGAGTCATGATGGCACTAGTTTCCTTTGTTCAAAGTGGAGATAACATCATTCGCTCAGTCTATTCAGGTGAGATCATTAGTGTGATTTTTTGTTTTGTTTTTGTTTGTTTGTTTGTCCACGTCATTTTTGTAACATTACAGTAAATGTAGTTTTCTATTTACTTAAATGAGAGGAACTTGAAATTTCAGAGAGGATTCTGGGTAGGATTGGCCTGTAAATGTGACTTGCTATATAGATATATCACCAATTGACAAAAATATCTGTACCATAGAGAACAGTGTCTGGCATCATGAGCGAGGAGAAGTTCATGCATGATACGTCATATTTACACTAGTTTCCACAACCTGTATTTGTGTGCAGAAGTGTCGATCATCATTAGTAGACACTCACCGTTACTTCCAGTATTATCCCTTAATGTTTGTTGTTGTCTTTTCCTCCTTCCATCAGAGGGGCACACCGTGGTGTTCTTACAGAAAGGGCCCCTGGTGCTGGTGTGTGTCTCCAGCAGTCGTCAGTCTGAGCGGCAGCTGCGCGGAGAGCTCCTCTACGTGTACTATCAGATCATCAGCATGCTCACCCAGGCCAGCATATCCCGAATCTTTGAACACAAGAAAAACTACGACCTGAGGAGACTCCTGGCGGGCTCAGAGAAGATCCTGGACGGTCTTCTCAACCTGGTGGATTCGGACCCCAGCTTCCTGCTAGCAGCTGTGCACTGCTTGCCCTTAGCTTCCTCTCTCAGGGACTCTCTCAGCCAGATCCTCCAGAAAGCGATCACCCCCAATCTGGTTTTCTCCATCCTCATTGCCAATAACCAGCTGCTCACCATTGTCCAAGAAAAGACAGTCATCGAGGACAACAGGCTGGAGCCCGCTGACGTCCACCTCCTGCTCAACCTCATCGGAGCTTCTTCTGCCTTTCAGGCTGGGGAGATTTGGACTCCCATCTGCCTCCCCCTCTTTAATCCTGACTGTTACTTTTATGCATACATTTCCTACCTGGACCCTCCAGAATGCACTGTTTGTTTGCTGCTGCTCTCGACAGACAAGGAGGCTTTCTACGCTGTAGCGGAGTGCAAGAGGAAGATAGAGGAGGCCATGGTGGCTCAGAACTCCCTGAGCCTCATTGCCAAAGTCCAGTCGTACAGCGTGAGCCAGGTGGGCGTCTCAGACCTCAGACACTTCATGTACAAGCCGTTCGATGTGCCAGACAACTACCGTCAGCTCACACAGTTCACCAGGTGTGTGTTTGTGTTTCTGTCAGTATCCATGAAAATACAGGAGGGACATATGAGCTTTTGTAAAATATTATAACATAAATTGCACTGTACGAAGACAAGTTAGACATGATATTTGTCTTGCATAATAACTTAGTTTTTTAAAATTTAGTTTGTAAAGTAATGTTTTCTTAGTCCCAGGAAAAAAAGAGATGTTTTACATGAAGGCAGCGAAGTGTGGTTGGTGTTTACAATTCAAATGTTTCTCGGAGTAGAGCTTCCTGTTACAAGGGCACAGAGAAGAGGAAAAAAAAAAAGAGAAAATTCAAGTCTTCCACTAATCCTGCCAATTCACTTCACTTATCTCTTAATGAGCTGAGCTGAAAGCATTAGGTGTCCTGTTACATAAGCCAGCAGCCAAAAAAACCCCCTTGAAAATAAAAGTGAAGTCATACAAATATTTATAGCATTTTATTTCCATAGCAATGTTCAGAACAATGTTACAAAGCGCAAAAAGTCTCCCTTCTAATTACTTCTGACGCTGTGTTTTGTTCGGCCTCTTTCTGTGCAACCTTGTCTCATCAGTATCAAAAATGAGTAGTTTTAATGCTGGAAAAAAAGTTTTTGTATATCTCTGTATCTTTGTTTATGTGAAAACTCTGTGTGCCTTTTCTGCCTGAAAGCTTTTTACTCTGCCATTTGTCGCTGCATGTAGCCCAGAGATGGAGGCACCGTACAGCAGTGAAGGGGAGAAAATGAGACTGCTGGACCTTTACCGTTACATGCACAGCCGCATCCACAGCACCTCGCGACCCCTCAAGCTCATCTACCATGTCGCTGAGAGGGAAACTCTGCTGGCCTGGGTATGTACATGTGTTTACTGATAGATCTCCCTCTACCTATGTACGACTTCTGAATGTTGCGCATATTCAGTTTTGTTTGACATGGGGGTGTCTGAATATATTAAGTCATTTTAAAGAAATCCTTGTATATGCTTTTTTGCAGGGAGTTAGATAAGAAGATCAATATCACTCATCTGGTTCAGTATTTAGCTGGGAGACAGTTAGCTTAGCATAAAGACTAGAAACAAGGGGCTCTGTCTAACGGTTTAACCTGTACAAAGACCTAAGTATAAAACAACAAGTTGCGGTTTTATTGGGGTTTATGTGTCGGACTATTTTTTGGCTGGGCACACATAACTTGTTAATTTGTGAGCTTTAGAAGTGCTGGCAACTGGATTTCATTACCTTTTGTATAGAGCCAGGCTATCTGTTTCCAGTCTTCCACTATCGTTTTTAGGATCAACTTTGATGTCCGTCAGCTAAAAATATCTATTTTCCTCTCCACTGTAGGTCACAAGTAAATTTGAGCTCTACACCTGCTTCAGTCCTCTGGTGACAAAGGCCTGTGCCATCACTGCTATCACTAAGCTTCTAAGGTGGATAAAAAAGGAGGAGGACCGTCTCTTCATCAGATACCCCCCAAAGTATTCAACCACTCCAAACCCCAGCAAGAGCTCCCGAGGAGGCAAATCTGACCAGCAAGACTCAACAGATAACGGGTTCTTATCTCTTCTATAGGACTCTCTTAGTGCTACTACAGTTGCTCTGCCTCATTCAACAATCGTTTGTACACTGGTTCCAAGATATTTTTGAACCCTCTTTTGACACTTGCTGGACTTGACAAACCTTGACTACTGCAATCACTACGTTTTACACTATTTAAGAAGGAATGATCTCTTTCAAACTAGTATTATTTCTTTACCTTAACAAGAAAGCATGTCATTGCATAACAGCTTTCGACCTGAAAGAGTCTGTGGGGGAGAAACAGCATTAGTACGTTTTAAATTGAACTATGGTAGAAAAAAATTGCAATGATATTTAAATGTTTTTATATTGTTTTATTACGGCAACAAGACAGAAATTGTTCTCATGGACAGTGAATGTATCGCACAGATGACGTCACACATGTTAATTCATGTGCTATAGCTATTCATGGCGTCTTTCTTGTGTAAGCTGAGATGAGGAGTAAAATGAACTTTCTCAAACTAGTTCTCACACATAGATTATTTTTCATGACACACACAAAAAAAACATCCCACTGTTACAAAAGAGAATACGAAAGAAATGAAATGTGTGTTGTGTTTTGGGCTCAACATAAACTGGAATAACAACTGGAATTGCCAGAACAGGGATGGGCCAAACAAAGTGCCCTTTATGAATTTGCTTGCTCATCCCTGTAACAGAACTTGCAAACACGGTGTTTCACATCGCACAGATATTTCTACTCAAAATGATCAGGTTTCATTCATGTTATATTTTGTGCAGAAAACAAGTCCCAGCCTGTTACACCCGATCACTTCACGTGATCATCGGTGGTGTTTTCATTGTTTGGACTCCAACCGTGTTTAAGTTTGGAGGTCATTTGTTAAGCTACGAAAATGCCACTGAGCTCACGCAATGTTTTTCTGCAGATACGTCTAGTACGATTTATCAGTTGACACTTAATGTAGTGATTTCAGGCGACTTATCCTTTTGGATAATAGTTTTGTAAAGATCTATTGGTCCATGAACGGTAGCCTCATCCCTGTGTCCTTTTGAGGTATATCCTGTCAATTCAAGTCTTAAGAGTATGTCTATAGTATTATGAAATAAATCCCAGGTTGCACAAATCTACACTTGTCCTCATTAAGTAGAGATGTTGTGAATAAGCGTCATTAATTATCTCCCATAAAGTGACATGTTAACATTTAGTAACGCTTGATTTTGCAGGTCTGTAATCATTTTCTTGGAAAGAACTACATCATTTGGTACTAATTACAGGAAAAATACTTCCAATGAATTGCTTGTGTAACCTTGAGTCTTTAGTCAGTGCATAGCAGGTGAGTTGAACGTGCAATTTTAGGAAAACAATAAAGGAATAGTTACTTGGGTTTCAACTGAGCCATTATTTCAAGGAATTCCACTATAATTAGGACCATAGTACATAGTTCTTTCCAGGAAACATTATTAGAATTAAGGGGACCCATAAAATTTCACATTACCATCATTTAATTGAGAATCTTCCTGTCAGGATGTCTTTGATCCGTGTCACTTGTCGTGTACAACGTCAGAGGCTCGATGTGACCTTAAGGCCAGCCCTCACCTGAGCCTCAAGTTAAACAATTTAGCCTCAATTAAATCAAAACTGTGTTAAACGGTCAACAAAATGTAAATATCAGCAGCAAACTTGAGACAAGTTTTAATATTAACATGTTTATAGTAGAAGCTGTGACGTGTGACAAATATATTAGACACGTGGCAAATATTGTTCTAGATATCTAGGTGAATGGTAAATATATACATAGATATGTAGAACTCAACATATTCAGGATCTTACACAAACCTAAACTGTTCATGTGTGCCTTTCTATTATTTACATTATAACCGTGTTTTCTTTTTCTTTGTTCCAATAATGTGATTTAGTTAACACTGGCTGATGACCTAAACACAAACACTTGATATACAATATGTTCACTTGATAATTTCTGCAGCAAGTTTACAAAAGCATGCACTTCCAAACGGGAGAAATACTAGGTGCTAGACAGAAGTATGTGTGAAAAATATCTGCACGCTACATCATGCTCCCATGAACATTTATTATTATACCACACAAATAAATGTCCGTGAGTTAAATATGATCACGCAAACAATAATAGATTTTGGGTCAGGCTGACTTTTGGAGGACAAAAGTAGCTTACAAAAATCCAATGATGCAATGTTTCGATCATCAAGGTCTTTGCCAGGTGTAGACATTGCACAAAATGTAGCATGACAATGTTTTTGGAACTTGCAATATTCAGTTTGTAGTTTACCCGTTTTAAACCTTCATGTTAACATCTCTTCTTCTACTTCTACTCTACTGGATCGTCTCAAAATGATACCTCACCCCAAAGGAAGGGGACTCCGATTATATGATGTACTCATATTGAGCAGGTGAAAAGTGCTTAATAGATGACGAACACATGAAGTTGTTTCAAACAGCATTTATTCTTGTGTGAGAAAAATATTGTCTCAGGCAGATTATAGATCTTGCGGTAGAATTCAAATGACAAGATCAAAAATCTCCCGTGCCACCCAAGAAAGAAAGAAAAAAAAGAAAAAGAAAAAACCCTCTTGTAGACTAGTGCGCTCACTGCTGCCTACAGAGCGCAGGTCTTGTGCCACCTCACTTCTAGAGAATATGTTCTGACATGTTGGTGAACACCATCACTATTACAAAGAGCTACTTAGCATCATACATAAATCTTTTCAATATTTTACTTTTTAAATAACACTCTTAACTGCCACAAATTATAAATTAAAATCTAAATTTGGTTTCTGCATTCCTTAAATTACTTCATGTAAGCCAATATAAACATACATTTACATATTTACAAAACTATACACATGCACCTTTTACTACACAGATTGTATTCATATATGTATATACTGTACACACACGCACACGTTTTTGCCACATATATGGCTCCAGGAGTCACCGATCCTAAACGTTTTCTTTCTTTCTTTTTTTTTTAACCGATTGTGCTTTTCAAGTCATTTCAGCCAGATTTGCAAACAATTGCAATTTCTTCAGTGAGTGATCGCAGTAGACTTTGTCATAATAATAACCACAAGATAATCAGCTTCACTTCTATAGTGGCTTCACATCTTACTAACCAAGTAGCTGCACCAGATACTCAGACATTCTATTATATATAATACAGTTTCACAATATGGAAAAATAAGTAAAGACCTCTAAAGTCTCACCTACAACACATCATAGCTGGACTAACAGTTCAAGAATATTTGCACTGGCAGCCCATTGGCTGAAACGTATCAGTGTTTCTATTCAATCCAAATTGTTCGTTGACACCGATCTTGTTGTATCTACTTAGCAATTTTCAGAATTATTGAATAAAATGTGCACGCACCTAAAACACATTCTAGGAGTCGAACGTAGAACCAGTTATGTTCCAGCAGCTTTATACTTAATGTCAATACCAGCTCAAGCAGCTTTGTATGTTCTGGTATTTCTCTTTGAATAATGCTCTGTTCAATATGAATGTTAGCTAAAAGGCTGCACCATGTGCGATTTGATGGAGGGAGGATTCAAAGAAAAGAGTTTTTTTTGGCTTCTGTTTTTAAGTTCAGTTCCTTTCACATTTACAAACTTGCGTCGAGTCCAGATGTGACGTGAACATTAAGTGGGACTTCAGCACTTCAATAAAACACTGACATTTCAATGGCAAATACAATCTAAATATGTTTTGAATCAAGACAATCCCTTTGACGATTAAATATTTACACTTTTCTCAAGCAAGTCTTGACTCACTTTGGCCTAAAATAAAAACTTTATATGAACACATAGCAACAGTGGTTGTGTAAAATCCTTTTTTTAAAATTACATGAATAAATGAACAAATTCATCTAGGAAAATGTCTTCAAGCACTTTTCCTTTCCATTTTAAAATTCAGAGTTTTATGCAGAAAACTCTTAAAATACCAACAACTATTGGATTTGTAATCCTCTGTTTTACTTTTCAACTTTTTTTTCTTCCCCCAGAGCATTAATGAAGCTTCTGTACATATGACCAGGTGGCCTGTTTAAGATTATAAGATCTTGAAACTAAACATTTATATAAAATTTGAAGGAGTGAAGTTTAGATTTCCTCTCACGTGTTTTAAATGTACCATGGCCCGGTCATATGCAGTGTGTACAGACTTGCGAACGCTGGGTTTCTTGCCTTCCATTAAGCGCAGTTTGTCCACGGTGTCATCCATCCCGAGCGGCAGTAGTTTGTTTCGAGGGAGCCATTGCCTGAAAACCAAGGGGAGGGGGGCAATTTTCAAAGTGACCAAGACAAACTCCAGATTGTGTTCAAATTCAGCATGAGGTTCGGCCTGCCAGTCCGAATCTTACCAAGTTCTTTTGGTGTCAAAGAAGAGCACCAAGAAGAGCTTTTCGCCTTCTTCCGTTTCTCTCCATTCGCCCAGTTTGAGTACCTCCACAGGAGGCACTGGAATGGGGATGCCGTTGTGAAGAAGCCCTTCCTGGGGCATGTCTGGGTCAACGATCTGTAGCAATAAATTGTGTCAGTTCAAGTTCTCTATGGGATGCAAATTGGCCTTTTTCATCTCTGAGACTTTGCACTATGAAAGACTTAAGAAATGCTACAGTATCCGCACCATAAACTGCAAGATCAAATGCATCCTCACCATTGCCGGGTATGATGGATATCCTCTGCATTTGGCCCAAACAAGGTCCAGAGGTGCGAGCTCGGTCTCACTATCTAAGGACAGAAGTGTAGACTTTCCTGTGAACAGGATATTTCAAAATAACCGATTAATTCGTGTTCATGGCGGCTCCTTAGCCCAAGAGAATTTCATGGAATTGTATTGCTTGTGAAAATTGTAAAGTTTTGGTTTTTGTGTGCAGAGTCTAACATTAGGCATCCAATAAACACACCAAAACGGAGGCATTTCATTGTATATTCATTGCCTTCTCATCATACACACCAGACCCAGAGATGTCTCCGTTCTCACTGCTGGGAACTTTAGCCAGTGCAGGTTTACCACGACTTCGTTTGGGTGGAGAGACACCGCAGCTGTACACAAGAAGAGAGAGAAGCAAGAGAGATGGGTGAGTTTTAAGTTAAAGAGCGATTTAGACCATAGCTACAATTAAGTACCTGAGAATTTTAAAGACGAGGGGCCTCATGCGAGAACATTTTCGTATGTTTTGTATTTTCGCTTGCTCGTACCAGGGTTCAAGTCGGATTCACCAAACTCACTTGGCTGTACAAACATGTCGTAATTTGCTTGTTTCAGCCTGATGACCACCAGTTCAGGTGTGCATTTGTGAGATTTCACTATTAGCTTAAGTTCCGTCCCTAAAATTGCCACATAAGGCTGCCTGTTCTGCTCCGTGTATTGGGAGGTTTAATTCACAGAAATGTTACAAAGGAAGAATTTCACGCTCCTGAGCTTCAAGTCCAGGTCATACAGAAATGTAGAAGTGGCTGTACCAAACATGCTAATGATCATTACATCTAAAAAATCTTTAAGTAAATTTGCAATATATAACAGATTTTTATATACCCAATTTTTTGGGAGGCAATATTCAATTTGCATAAGTTTTGTATTATATCTTACTATACTTTAATATTTTAATTCGTATTTAAACTTCATTAAATTGCCTGTATGTGCCACTTATGAACAAATCTGTTCATACACGAGGCCCGTTGTCTGTGAGACTCCATACTCACTTTAGTTTTTGGTCGTCATCATCAGGGTCTGCGGAGGTGTGCTTTCCGTTTGTCAGGCCTAGCAAAAACACAGCTTTCTAAATATCAGACTTTCTAGAATCTCAAGAATCGTTCTGTGATTATAGTGATATATTTTGTCTTTACCTCCTTCTCTGGATGGCGGAGGGAGTTTGTCTGCTTCACTTTCGGAGCTGTGGCCTCTGGACCTCAGGTGGTGTGAGGAAGGAGAGGGAGGTGTAGGGGAAGCGTTCGGAGTGGGAGGTAAAGTGGTGATGTTGGTCACGCTGGGTGATTTGGGGCTGGCAGGGGTGCTATCCAACCCGTTTGCTTTATCCTCAGATGTTTTCCCATTTTGTTGAGGTGGGGACTTGTTTTTTGCCATTCGCGCCCCATTTTTAGCTTTCTTAAACAGAACAGATGTGCGGCGACCAACTCCAACCAAAGGCAGAGTCGGGGTTCCCAGCGGCGTAACCTCGTGAACAGCCTCCGGTTGTGAAGAAGGCGTTTCACCGACTTCAGCCTCATCTTCACCATGGCCTTTGCTTCCACTGCGGGATGACCTCTGACGCTTGTAGGAGCGTCCGGGTGACCTCCGCCCTCCAGTTACGATGCCCAACACGGGGGGTTCCAGAGGAGCGTCCCCTGGGAGCGGCGATGATACGGGGCAGGTGAGTTCCAGCACAGGCGGAGAGTCGTCTGGAATCAAAGAGAAATGTATGTCAGGATCATGAATGCAGCTGAAATGATTAGTCAATTAATCTTATAAGTCATTTATTAATTTAAAATCCCCAACCATTCACTGTTTGCAGCTTCTCCAATGTGAGGATTTGCTGCTTTTCTCTGTTTTATATTATTGTAAATCAGACAAAATATAACATTTAAAGATGTCAAATTGGACTTATAAATTATAGTAGGCATTTACCACAACTTTACAGGCTTTAGACTAAATTATTAATTGGCGCATACATCGATAATGACCACAATCATTAGTTGCAGCTCAATTAATAAATTCTGTATAAATATTGCCATTTCTGGCTAAATTACATTAGTAATGGCCATATGGCATTCAAGAAAGGTAATTAAATAATACAGAGTAAAAATACTTTTTACCTGTCCCAGAGTTGGACACTGCTGTCAAACGTCCATTATCAACAACTTTTGTCTTCTCCTTTTTCTTTTCCTTCTTCTTCTCCTCTTCCTCCTCCTGCTCCTCCTCCTCCTCTTCTTTGACTTCGTCCTCCTTGTCATTACCGTTCACAGACTGAGAGATTTGCTGCTGCTGGTTCATCTTCTGCCTGAGAGTGTTGATCTCTCGGCGCAGCAGCCTAATGCGTTTGGTTCGACCACCACTGGTGCGCATGGATGTAACCATGTCCAGTTTGTCCAGTAAGGCCTTCAGTTGTTCGTCTGTGGTTAAGTGCAGTCTGTTCTCTGGGTCCAGCAGAGAGTCCACTGTGGAGAGCACAAGAAGAGAAACCAAAAGGCAGATGAACAGATGAGGCATGAGGGCTCACAGAGAAACAAGCTGTTCCCACACTCAACTCACCGTCGTCCCACGTACAGTGGTAGAAGCCGTGTTTGTTCAGGGTCTCTGGGAGATGCATCCCAGTGCTGGGGTCCAGGCCGATGCTCTGAGACTGCCTGTGGGCGTGGCGGAGAACGGCTCCACCCACCTCCCGCAGTTGTAAGGCTGCCTTGTGAAACATGGTGTCCTTGGAGTTGTACTTGAGGCAGTTGGAGATCACGAGGTCAAAGTCCTTCTCTAGGTCCGCGATGGAGCAGTAAGCGTGTCCCTCCAGTTTGGTACGCATGGTGGAGAAGTCCATAGGTTGGGAAATAAACTCCAGGTAATCTGGGACCTCCGTGAATAATGAAAATAAAGACCGTTAGCCGTGTCAAAGCAAACATGCTGCTGGATGAAAAGTGTGCGTCTTAGCAGGTTTTCTAACTTCACCAACATCTGATAGATTGACCGGCTGAGAGAAGATTTTTGCAGTGTCCTTCTCTTGCAGTTGGTCCAAGGTGGATCGCAGAAGCACCAACGCGGGGGTCAACTTCAGTTCAAGAGCAGCCTGCTGAATTTTCATCTGAAGAGTGACGACGTAAAAAACACACAGGTCACTCTTAGAAGGTTCGAATGAATAACATATGGTGAAGAGATGAATGGAAATGCTGCGGGGGACTTTGAAAGCGCACTAAATGATTATAGCTTCCTCTGTAACGCACCTGTTCTCTCTTTAGCCTCTCTCTCTTGCGGATGAGCTCTACCAAGAGTCTGGCTCTTTCCAGGTCTTGCCGCAACTTCTGCCAGTATCGTAGCTCCTCTCTTGCAGCGCACAGCTTCTCATCAGGCTCCTTCTGAAAACAACAAGACCAAAGTAATCAGACATTAACATCCATCATAATTAGTCTTTTCCAGCTTTTGTTTTTTTTGTTGGAGATGTAGTGTTATTGAGGGGATATTCTGGCTCTGAGACACACGTGTGCTCCAGGACACCTAGCAGGACAGGATCCAGACAAACCACAATGATCATGTCACCAAAGCCATGAAATTTAAATCTTTGTCAAAATTAAATGGGTAAGAATTTGTATTATTCATTATCATACATTTTAACATTTTTCCTAAAATTAAATAATCTTTTTATGTAACCAAATTCAAGTTGGTATAAAAAGCTACCACTGGGACATTACTGTTAAATTTTAGTAAAAATGTCTGCTGCCATAAATGTATAATGTGGTGTATTTTACACTTTGGATAAATCTAGTAATCCATCATTAATCTTGGTTTAAACAACTGAAAACAGCTTATGGCCTCTCCTTCTATTATAAATGATTTGGCAATAGATGAAAACAAATATCCATTAGCGAGAGGTCTACAGCAAAGATGTCAGAGCTGTGAAGGGTTGAGTGGAAGTCAGCCATCCATCTGAATCAGCCCTTGCAAAGTGTGATGTCTGGGCTTATGTTTCGATTTCAGCGTGTGACAATACAAACATGGTGTGAAGTGGTTTGATTCCAGTGACTTGGCTGGCTCTGCTCTGAACAGACTTTACCGGTTCTGCGACGGCCTGATGCTCCGATGACTGAAAAATGTAATTGTTCTGGTTTTATGACGCTCCACCACATGGACACACCAACCCAAGTCAAAATGAATGTGGGTAACGGCTTTAAAACAGGTCTTAATTATGAGCACAGTCACGTGTGCAAAGGATGGTAAAACCACAGTAGCTGAGTTTGCAGCCTCGTGTAAAAATGCAACATATTCTAAAAGTGCTGACGAGCAGTTTAGTGAATTCTCAGAGACTCAAAACACTTTCATGCAAAAAATCCCATGATTGCAAGATCATGATAAAGCTACTACAGAATACTGACTATTTGTGCTGCATTTGCAGTAATTATTTCTTTATCAGAGGATTTGCTTTATTCTCTCATTTTCATTTTAACACACACACACACACACACACACACACACACACACACACACACACACACACACACACACACACACACACACACACACACACACACACACACACACACACACAC
>JAVQJL010057992.1:0-22081 GCA_036024295.1 Nannoperca obscura
GTTTTCTACACTTCCAGCAATGCTTTGTAATTTGTTCTTCTGACTTTTACTCCTACATATTTTCATCCACACAAACTTGGTCTTTAAGGACATTTATGCTTCTATTCAACTTTCTTTCCTCAAAATGTTGTGCTTTTTTCAACATCTTCAGCAGTGTTCAGCAAATCCATTTCAGCTTTCAGCATTCACCCGCATTTTCTGCAGGAAATGCAATCTTTTCTAGTTTAGGTTGAACTTTCCCAACAGAATTTGCAAAGTACTTTAGGAGAGAAAGGGAGAGAGGAAACAAGGGAGAGAAAAGAAACACAAATCAAGGCGTAATAATGTGTACAAACCACTAAATGAATTATGCATTTTAAGATTTGCACTGATTTGGCTTTTCTGAGACTTTTCAGGACACAAAGAACGGCACCGTCAACCAAAGTCTTCCTGCTCTGAATGCCTGAGGCTCAATGTAGTGAGGACACGAGTCCTTTTAAATAAACGGGCCTTTAAATGTAGGTTGGGATCAAACATAATCTGAAGATCTGACGTTTAACACTGGATTTAACACTTTTTGGGCAAGTGGGCCAATTAAGTTGGCTGTAAAATAATAAAAGTTTTGCTAAACCGACAACAAGCCTACACACTCATTAACATGAAAACAAGAACCTGTAAATCAGATTTGATATTAATTCTTTGAACTCTATAAAATGGAAGTTAAATGTATTATCTGAAGTGTATTTATTACCTCACTTTAAGATCTGTTTCTAATTCCAGGTCAAAGTGGTGATTCTTGGTCAGGATCCATATCATGGTCCCAACCAAGCCCATGGATTGTGCTTTAGTGTCAAAAGACCGGTGCATCCTCCACCCAGGTTAAACCCTTTTTAGTGTCTTTCACTACTTTTCAGTCTCTTTTTTTTGTGAACTCACTTTAAATTAGATACTGACAGTTATCACGGCCTTGATCCTTTTTCGTGTCCAGTTTGGAGAATATGTACAAAGAACTTGTCTCGGACATCGAAGGCTTTCAGCGTCCTGGACACGGAGATCTGACTGGATGGGCCAAACAAGGTACTTTCTATTATAATATTTACACACGGTTGCACATAAAGAGAGCTGTTGGTCATTAACAGACAGCCTTCTCCGTCTGTGACCTCGCTCACCAGGTGTGTTGTTGCTCAACGCCGTGTTGACGGTCCGAGCGCACCAGGCCAACTCCCACAAAGACAAAGGCTGGGAGACCTTCACTGACGCTGTGGTGCTGTGGCTCAGCAACAACCTGGAAGGCCTCGTCTTCATGCTGTGGGGGTCGTATGCTCAGAAGAAGGGAGCCGCTATTAACAGGGTGGGTCCACACTGTCGTCTCAATACGAGCACTTCGAACCAAAGCTTTTGATCGCGTTCATGCAATCGACGTTTATGTTCTCTCGGTTTGTAGAATCGCCACCACGTCCTGCAGGCCGTGCATCCTTCTCCGTTGTCTGCTCATCGAGGATTTTTCGGGTGCAGGCATTTCTCGAGGGCCAACGAGCTGCTACAGAAATCCGGGAAGTCTCCCGTAAACTGGAAGGCACTTTAAGTTGTTCTGCATGTCGTCTTTTCTAAACATGTACGTTGCTTAACTACAGACCAAAACCCACCTATAAGCTTTCTGTTTCCTGTTTTTATGTGTAGAGATGTCATTATGAGAGTTCAGGTCGGCAGTTTACACTCTTATGCTTTGTGCTATACGCAGAATTTTCCTTGAAGCCTTTTTCCTCAAACTGTTGTGATTAGATATTTGTATCATCTGCACGTCAACATTGTAAATATGTTTGTATTTTTACTTTATTGGAATTTTGGTTCTATTAAAGTGTTTCAAAAAAGTGGATGTTGTATATTAATGGCAGCCACCTGTAGTGCATTAACGATAACAAATAACAGTTTTGTACAGTACCAGTATTGATAAGAATCAGCCTTTAATGTAGTTGTATTTTGAAGGATACTTTGGAAAGTATTTTTATAGATAAAGGAAACGATTAGATTAGCACTATTTGTATATTGTTTGTATGTAGATAAGGCTGTCTGGATATTAAGCAACCATCTCATCATTCATGCCGCTAATGTCTGAAAGTGTAGTAAAAGGCTATTGATTCAAGAGATTTAAAAACCTGTGAGAATGTATTCTTTGGCCTCTTGGGGTCAGGAAAAATCAGGCTGTAAAAACAAAGTTCCCATGGTATATTGAAAAATAACAGCAGCTGCAGGTGCAACGGGAGCAAATGTGTTTCTCTTCTAATAAAGTGACATTACTCCAGCTTTACATTTAATGAATTCCAATGTCTTTTTACAGTTCGATACGAATTTCCTCCTGACTATATTGAAAATTGAAATCTTTGTTGGCTGATTTTGACGTCGACGTGTGGGCGCGGCTCCACCGGTGACGCAATGACGTCGACAGGAAGGCTTCGCCAGAGTTGCTGTTCAACTTCGCCCGCTTCGCCCTCTCGGTGCTGTGGTGGTGCTGGTGATGTTCGTACACTGTAACAATTGACAATGCCTGTGCAGAGCCTGCCGGTCCGCGATGTGTCCATTCATGTGCGTTTACTACAGCAGTATCTGGTCCTTCTGAAGAAATACCCCATCCTCACTAAATCTGTGACGAGGTCTGTAGCTTTTGTCGTTCACTCACACTATTCACTTTGTTTTCTGCCGTGTTTCCTGCGCGTTACCGTCAAAAAATGAGGTGTATTCATCAACTAAAGCGCTGACAACGTCAAACTATTGCAGTTAGGTTTGTTAAGAGATTGTTTGCATTTCAAAGTGTATCTTTTAGACCACTTTGTTTGCACTGGACCACAGACTACCCTTTTGTGTCAGCACACTGGCTTCAGCCAATCAGCAGCTACCCGGAAAACCTCCCCTAACAAGTTGATGACACTTGATGTGATTTCATCAGAGTACCTCATCATGCATGTACCTGTTGCATATTGATAGGTGTGTGTGTGTGTGTGTGTGTGTGTGTGCGCGCGTGTGCGTGTTATTTCCAGTGGCATCCTCTCAGCTTTAGGAAATCTTCTGTCTCAGATTGTGGAGGCGAGAAAAAATGCCAAAAATGGGGCCCCTGTGAACGAGATTGACGCGGCTGGAGCTACACGCTACGCCATTTATGGGTGAGAAAGCACTCGTAATGGTGTGTTCACAGTTAGACTAGAGTGTGGGACAGTGTAAAATAGAATTACTGTCACTGAAAGTAAAGTAGAGAGAACTCCCTTCTAACATCAGCGTGTTTGTTTCTTGTTTGTTGTCACATTATGCTTCGTTGCCTACTTCAGGTTATTGATCACAGGACCGGTGAGCCACTACTTTTACCAGCTGATGGAGGTGTGGATGCCCAGCACAGACCCGTACTGCATAGTCAAACGTCTGATGCTGGATCGGCTTGTTTTCGCCCCCGGCTTTCTGCTCCTTTTCTACTTTGTTATGAACATCCTAGAAGTGAGTCCCCTCAGAGCTCTTTCTAATCGTGTCATTAAAGGGGCGCTCCAGTCATTTCATAAGTAGCACTGACATACAGTCAGTGACTCACAAGAGGTTAAAAAAACAACAACGGTCTGAATTGTTGCAGCACAGGCTGAGAAATGCAAGATCCTACACTTCCCATAATGCAGCTTGATAGCAACTTTAATTAGACCCTCCCTGCCTGATAAATGCTCATTTCTTTCCCCCCAGTTTGTAACACTGGTGATTATTTTAGACGTTTATTCCCATGACTAGTTTTTGATGTGTGAAATTGGCGGGCTGGCCCTTTAAATTTAATTTACTGCCACTCATGTAATGTTTCAACCTGGATGTTTCCCCACAGTATTTAGTTCACTGTCCTCACATGTTGTATGTAATATTAAACGCATACTATGTCGTTTAAAAAAAAAAGGATGAAATGCAAAATTGCTAAAGAATATAAATATATAGTCATTCCCGTCTATTTTCAGGCTAAAGGGTTGGGAGACTTCGAGAAGAAGATGAGAGGGAGTTACTGGACTGCTTTAAAAATGAATTGGAAAGTTTGGACTCCCTTCCAGTTCATAAACATCAACTTTGTGCCTGTTCACGTACGTATTTCCAGACGCACGCTGTCCTCACAAATGCTGTCTCGCACACTGAAACCACTTGTAACGTGTTTCCCCCTCTTGTGTGTCCATGGGTCCGTTTATCCGCTTTCAGCTTCGAGTGCTGTTTGCCAACATGATCGCCTTATTCTGGTACGCATATCTCGCGTCGGTGAGGAAATGAAGCGTCCCTTGATTTCATCAGAGGAAACGAGTCTGGAGGAAACTGCTCGACTGTTTCCTACTGTGTACTTCTACTGTTCACCTGTTTCCGACCTGGACGATAACCATCACACACAGTAGCTCTTCTGATTTAATAAAAGCCATTATAACATGCTGCTATGATCACATTGGAGACATGCCCGTTTTTGCTAACACGACATAATAAATGGGATTTATGATGTATTTTCTACAGAACAGTTCAAAACGCTTGTGTAATCAGAATCAGAATACTTGATTGATCCCTGAAGGGAAATTGCCTTTTGTACTGTAATGCAAAACCTCTTAATATTGGAATAATGTCATTTTAATGGTTACTTGTTGTGGTCTGTTAGCTCCACCCCTCAGCTGGAGAATCGTACAATTCAGGAAATGTGAAGAAAACATGCAGAGTCGCAGTTGGAGATTTGTTTTTTCTTTATTTTTAACAGTGATTAAAAACAGAATAAAAATACAATGACAACAGTCCGGATTGTGCGTACTGAATACAGTAATTGTATTTTCCAAAATAAAATTACAAAAACTATTTTAAGATATGACAGAATTGGTAACACATTAAGGAATGCAGTGGGGTTTTAAAATGGAAATATAAATACGAAATGTGGCATTTGATTTTAATTTATACGGAATAAAGGTATGTGGAGAAAACTAACTTTCAGATCTTTTAACCACAAATGTCCTCAGCCTCCTCTCAGGCGGAGCACCATGTGGATGGTGCTCAGCGCTCTGACGTTGTAGTCCTCAAGTCGACCCTCCGACATCTCCTTGCTTTCATGAATGAGCCTCTGCTGGCTCGCAGGGACCCCCTCTCTCTGCTGGACCATGGCCCTGAAGTTGCTCACGGACTCGTCGGGTTTGATGTCGTAGGTGCTCGTAACCCCCTTTTCGTTTCTGAGGAACACCTGGATGGTCTCGGGCTGCTTCACCAGCAGAGACACCTGGGACCCGGGCCGCAGACCGTAGTAGCTGACGGGCCTCGAGTCGTCGCTGAGATGTGTCCTCTGGCCGTTGTCGAACATCAGCTTCTGCATCTGAGGGGAGACTCCGAGTTTCTGATGAATCAGTGTTTTCAGAGAGCCCACGGTGTCCTGCGGGTTCACCGGCAGCCGGTGGGACGTCCCGTCCAGCATAACGATGTTTAAATCCATGATCAAAGTGGCCTGAAAGATCAATTCAGTACTTTAAAACAACTCTTCTCTTAAATAAAGTATCACGGTTTATTTCTTTATAGCGTTGACAAAGACAGCTTCCTACCTTGTGAGCGCGTTTACAAACTCTTTCGGAAGAAAAATTCAGGTCTTCAAGGCGCAAGAAAAACTTTCTCAGCTGCAGCTGTGAAGAGGCTGCAGCTGACCGGTTTATATACCGGCTGCCTCGGTTAACATTCGTTTTCCTTCCATGACTTCATCACTTTCGGTTTCTATTCTTCTAACATATGACTCCGCTCTTACGGGTGTACGGGGGATGGTGCACGGGCCAATTGATGACATGATTGGCCTGTGTAAGGACTCAGGACTAGTTATAAAAAAAAAAAGAGGCCAAATCATTTCATCAGATGAAATGTGACTGACAAAAAACAACAATGTTTTCTATGGAAACCAAACAGAAAGAGAGCAGAGAAAAAGTTGCCCTATTAGTCTTTTTCATAACACTGGAATGAAAACAGGACACCAGAAGATCGCAATGTAAACTCACAAATAAAAACAATGTACTGTTAATGCACTGAATGTCCTCCACACACTGCTCACTCATTGTTTGAATTCAATGATACTGAAACTAAAACCAGACTGAACCATTTGGTGTCAAATGAAAGTAGAAAAAAAACAAAAACATGTAAATGCATGACCAGCAGGTTTTTAATTTACATACACAACAACATCCCAAACGCAAAACGATATAATAAATAAAGGATCAATTAAAAAAACATCGGGACTCAGTGTTTCAGCACGGCCACCCTCTCTTCGCTCTTTGCTAGAGGAATGTTTCCTGTGGTGAGAAGATAAACATTAGTTAAGGATCCTCACAATGAAACACACTGGCCTCCACCATCACCTGCAGTTTTATTCACTCGATAATGTGCGACCCATCATAAAACCCATTACAAATGTATTTGGGGTTTTGGTCTTACCCGGTGGAGCCACAAAGTATTCTTCCACTGTGTTTTTGGCGAGCTGAAGCAGTTCTTCCGCACAGTCCCCCTCCATCGCTGCATCGTCCCTCAGGCTTAACAACCTGAAAGTGCGTTGGAGGATAAAACACATTCAGTTTTTAAAAAGTTGCTCATTTCTTATTTTTGGTAAACTTGAACTTTTCTTTAGTTTTCTCTGCCTTCTTATGTGTAAAGCATCCTTGGATTGCCTGAAAGTCGCTATAAAAAGGCTTGCTGCTATTATTATAATTTTTTCTTTATTCATTAAACTGTGATGAAATAAAAAAAAACACTGCGATATCTGTCTGAACCGCACCTGTCCTCCAGGACCGAGTCCATCGGTTCAACCCCCTGCGTGTCAACAACATGAAGCTGATCTGCAAACCGTACAGCTTTCTCCAAACAGGCAACTCCCTGTTTGGTGCGGAAATCAACCAAGGCCAGGCGCTCTAGTTTGTCCACCAGGTCAGCAGGGATTTGGGCAGGCTGTAAAAAAAACAAAACAATAGTGTGTTGTTACGAAAGGTTTGTGTCACAGTTTCATTTCTGTGTAAATTTTTATTGAATAACGTCATTACATTAATTACTTCTAATCACCAAACACTGTCATGACTCATGCCCCATCATATTTTGACCTTTGGTACTCTCAGCTGTTTTATAATATGCGGTTTTGCTTTGTTGACATCATCATGTGATTTTGTCTTGATGTCCTTTAAAAACAACAACACACAAAAAAAGGTGTTTAAAAAAAAGGTCTTTGAGTAAGAAACGCCCTCTTTGTTATTAATCCTCTGTCACAGCTCAACAAGGAAACGCTGTGGAAACAAAAAGGCACATTTGGCACTAAAAGCACTGTAACTCCGACAGAAATCCCCCCTGCACATATACCTACCTGCACTACTTACGCTCTCACATACCAACACATTTATATTACTGTCCATACTGTACATATCTGACTTATAGTGTAGGAACTGTATTCATATCCATCTGTTTCTGTATATAATGTCTTACCATTAGCGTTACTTTTCATACTTATACCTTAACTGCCTCCTGTAACTGCTGTCCATGCACATACTGTAAAGATATCCTCGAGCATTAATCTCACTGTTCATACTCTCATACATTACTCTTCACTTCACTGCGTCAGGTCAGATGCCTGTGCAGTGACAATAAAGGTGACTCTGATCTAATCCACTTTATGTGACTGACTTCAGCATCACATTTTAGCTACAAATAAACCTCTTAATACATTTTTGTACATAACGAGAATTATGAATTTTGCTTCCCATCACTTATATTAAAACGCATTAGGATGGGCTCTTTTATTGGCCAGTACGAACCATATACAGTCTATGGTATGAACAGGAAGAATGACTAAACATAAGAGCACCGGATTTAAGTTAGAAGTAATGTATTGTGTTCACATTCACTAAATCGTAAAGATTTTACCGGGGGAAGTTGGTCCTCTGGTACTGGTTCCCATGTTGCAACCTCTGGTACCTGTTAAAAGAGAAACCCAGGTGACAATACTGTTAGCATTGAATACGGAATAAAACGGCTGCAGTTCAAATACTAATCATAGTCTTTGGGTTTTTTTTTACCTTGGGGTTACGTGGTTGAGAGCTTAACAAACGTTTTACAGTTGTGATGTGGCTCTGCGGGCATCTGTTTCTTCTGTGGAAGTTCTCCACGTGTGTTACCGAGTATCCGTCGTTGTTGTTTAACAGTGACACGCAGCGCCACGTGCGTTTAACATCGAGGCGAAACGCCGACATTTTCAGCACAGTTAGCGGCTTAGCCAGCTTTGCCCGAGTTCTGTTAAAAATAATTCACATTCTTTAAATCGTTATTAACTCACCAGAAAGGTCAGTGCTGGGCTCTAAACTAGCTTCACGCGCAGGTAGCTAACGACTTGCCGTAGCGAGCCCGAGGAAGGACGAGACGAAGCGAGATGTTTAACTTCCACTCACTTCCTTCTTTGCTTATGTTTAACGCAGACAACAGACTGGTTTGTTTTAGTTGAAATATCACGAGGGCGTCTTAAATGTTGATGCATATTGTTGTATTAAATGTTTAATCTTCTTTAGCCCTTAGAAGTATTATTTGAAAGACACTGATAGCAATGTAAAACTGCCGGTATCTGGGTTTCTTCCCCAAAATCTGCCGATGGCGCAGTTAGTAACGTGTGTGTGCTTATTGTACGAATTAGTTTTAGTATTAGATAAAATGTAGCACTACGCAAATTTATATTTTACCCTATAGTATATATGTAGTATACGCATTTATGTTCGATATCGACCTTGATGGTGTTCAGAGCGCCCGGATAGCTCAGTCGGTAGAGCATCAGACTTTTAATCTGAGGGTCCAGGGTTCAAGTCCCTGTTCGGGCGTAGAAATTTTATTCTGAGTGCTGTCTGCCCATGAAGTCACACCGTACTGTCTTCCGTGTTGTATATATTGACACATGTTCTGTGAGCCTGGCAAAGTATGTTGAGGTTTTTTAATTTTTATATTAGCTTTGATTGCCAGTTGTACCAGTAGAGCAATGCGTCCAAGCTTTATTTATTTTTCTATACAATTCTATTTTATAGCATTCCTTCATTTATTATTTATTATTGTGTGCTGGTTACAAGTTTATGTGAGAAACTTAAGTGGTTAAAGTGAGGGGGTGCATAACTTATGTATATTTTGTAATACATTTTAACAATATTTTTACAGCACATTGCATGCCAGCATGCACATTCATCACAGTCATTCAGAAAATGACATGATTGCAGTGCTTCCAACACATATTCCATTAATTCAACCATCCATTATCTATACCGCTTATCATTTTTCCATTTATTGTTAATTCTAATGCTATCATGAATTTGTTTTTTTTTCTAAAACAAACGTAAAGTAACAAAAGATAAAATAATATTTATTTGATAGACTAGTCGAAAATACACACATGTAAGAGTTACACGCCACATTTCTTGTTTGATCACTTATTAAGCGATATTCGACATATTCTAAACACAAAAGTTTGGGTTAAGAGAGACGTGTTCCGGTCTAGGATCGAACCGGAAACCATTGGATCTACGAGCGAGAGGTTGAACTTCCACTGACTTCCTTCTTCGCTTATATGACGTCACAGATAGACACCAGGCAGACTGATTCGTTTGAGTTGAAAAGCAACAAGGACGTGTTAAATGAGGAGCAAAGTTGTTCTTTTAAATATTTAATCTTTCTTAGCCCTAAGAAGTATTACATATTTGAAAGACACTGATATTCCTGTGAAACTGGCGTTTAATGCTGACGTTGGCACAGACGTACTTCGCTTACTCAGTAATATGTAATGGTCATTGTAGGAATTAGTGGGCGACGAAATAAACATATAATACCGCAACAACAAAGACATGCATTGAATTTTATGATTGTTAACAGCCCTGACAGATTTCAGAGCGCCCGGATAGCTCAGTCGGTAGAGCATCAGACTTTTAATCTGAGGGTCCAGGGTTCAAGTCCCTGTTCGGGCGTAGAGTTTTTGTTCTACCTTTGTACAGCCCCAGGGAAGCTAATGACAGGTTGACTCCCCCCCACCTCCAGCCAGCTAGATCAAACTTATATATTATGATGGATGTATAATAAAAAGGTATTATCCCTCCACATTTACTACAGTGAAGAAACGGCTAAAATGATTAAAATTCTTTCTACTTAGTGGTTCAATAAAATTTTTTCTGTATATATCTATGCTCTTGTTGGCACCCACACACCAAAACAAATTCCTTGTATGTGTAAACCTACTGGGCAATTAATCTGGTTCTGATTGTGATGATGATCATTCATTTTTTTCGTAGATAAGTGTTTCTTTTTAGTAGCTAGCTCACTTAATGGGACATTTGTTCAGTGACTTGTAGCTTTGCATTATTTTAACCTATTTATATTAATATTAGTTATCTCATTGTATACTGTCACAATGTATGTTGATAACATTAAAGATACAGTCGCTATTTATTTATTACAGCGTTACGATGCAAAATACACAATACGCATCACAACAATATTTTGGAAAAATAATGATAATTCCATTTTTATTTTTTATAATAAGAACATATACCATTTAATATATATATATATATATTTATATATGTATGAACTCTTAGTATAGAATTTGATTGTTTTACAATACACAGTTAGAACTGGCCACAAAATAAAAATATCAGCTTAACAGAGCATCTGAATGAGAAAATGCATGAATTAATAAATAAATAAATAAATACTTTGGCAAATTAATTTTACAATAAATTAATATAGATTTTCCAACAGCAATTAGCATTTACAAAGAAACACCAGTATTTAAAGCAATTCATCTTTCCACATTCATAAAACAACACAACCAAGAGTGAAGTTTTAGGCAATTTATGACAAGCATGAATACTGGTAACTGAGACCAACATTAGCATTCATTTATGGGGTCAAAATCATATACATCATATGTCCTCACAAGCCTCAAAACGTCAAAACAGTTTTCCTCATAACATCAGCTCCTTTGCAATTCATTTTAAATTTGTCATAATCTTTCATTTTCATCTCTCTGTTTAAGTCACTCACAGTCAAGAATGTGAATAACATGTGGAACCACAAAACCTTTCCTTTGGTCACTGTGAGTAAATATTACCACTGTCTCATCTGATCTTCCCTATTCATAATCATATTCAAGCTGAAATTAACATTCGATTCAACAAACAGGCGCCAGACAATACAAGACAAAAATCAGGGTGAGTAAACTGCACAATTTACAAAATATACAGTGGTTCACAGGAAAATGAAAAAAAACTTAAGAAGACTATCAAATCAGGCTTGTTTCTTTATATAAATCTCCACCCGGACATCCATAAGTCACTTAAATATTAGGTTATGATTTTACAAGTGTTAACATAATATAATCCTCATGAGTTCAACACATTGTCCTCTCAGTATATTATAATTCACACATAACAAATAAAGACAGAATATTTGGCAGACGAGGCAGTTCAAGGACATTAAAAACACTGTTGGTTGCTAAATCACTGAAATGGTGCTAAAAGCTAAATTATTCTTAATGTTGTGTGTTAAACCTAACTGGAGTTATATTTTAAAGTACAAGCCATAAGTCATCAGTGAAAATTAATTTGATTTTGGGGTGTTGTATTTAAAGCAAACCAAAACTCTGCTGACTTTCTGTCCTTCATTGAGGGATGTGAATAACAGAGACAACTTGCTGATATATTTGAAGTTTAATCTTGTAGACTATTAAAATAATTATTATAAACTCTTATCACAATGTCCTTTTCTCATAAATATAGTCTCTGGTTGAATTCAGTTCTGCATTTTGGTTTGAAAATGTGCAACTAAAACCATTCTTATCTCAAAATATTAAGTGCACTCTGATAAGAATGACACTTGAGGGATAATTTAGAAATTAAAGAAATAGTTTTTCAGATACATTTGTTATCACTTGAACATACTGACAAATATGAAGCATAATATTCTCATACACCTGTTGACAACACAAACAACATTGTGGATACAGTCAATAAGGCTCATAGCAGCAAACTGTGATTGTAAAGGCTTTGTGTGTGTGTGTGTGTGTGTGTGTGTGTGTGTGTGCGTGTGCTGATGTGTTTTTCTCTTGTGCTGCTACAGCCGTTCACACTTTACTTGGAAGAAAAAGAAGACAAACAGCACAATCACTTGTTCTCTATCAGCAGCTGCACCTTGCAGACCAGATCTCTGGCCATGGTCAAAATCTGCTTTATGTCGTGGTGCTCAGCCATTTCTGAAAGACAAAGAAGAATTTATGTTTAATCTTCAAAGGAAATAATCTTTCAAATTCCCTGGCACAATTTCAGGCTTTTTGTTTTCACGAAGGTCCTTCAGAGCCACAGACAACATTATACAACTTTTTTTGTTCTCCTATGACGAGTAAACTGAACAGAGATCAGAAAATATTTATGTGAACAAGGAAAGCTGTAAAGCGGCGTGGTTTACCATTGAAGAACTTAATGATGTCGGTGAAGTCCATGTTGTTCTCCAGGATGATGTCCCGGTAGATCTCCACCAGCGCCAGGGCAATGAAGAGGACAAAGTGACTGGAAGAGACACACTTGGCCGCCCAGATGGTTTCCCAGACTGCAAACACGTCATCATACACCAGCTCTGGAAGACAAAGCACCCAAAGGAACTGGAGTCCAATCTCATCAAAGTCTGAGGGCTCGGATGGGAGGCGAGTTTGTAGGACGCGGCATTATCAGTGGAGAGAGATAAGGGTGGAAGCAGGTGTTTGCTGGGGTGGGAGAGAGGATGTACTGACATACACTAGTGGAAGTTAAATCTTCACTGTAAAGCATAAGTAAATATAAAACCTCTCCATGAAGCGGCAGTTCATGCCAATTATTTCATTTGCAACTCCCAAGAAAGGACCTCTTTCCGAGCCTACACGTCTTGTTAGCAAGCTGCCAAGTGGTTTGGCATTTAATCCACAAACAGGGCTTAAAGAGGGTGAAGCTCCTGCTCCTCTAATTGGCACAAACTCATTGCACAATGCTGTCACTTTACCTCGCTTGAAGTCTAGTAGAAACCAGCGGTAGCAGAAGTAGAAGTGGGTGTAGTCTCCGTTCTGGTGCATTAGCTCAAACAGCTCAGAATCCAGAATCTAGACATCGAGGGGATCAGAGGAAAAAGATACAATGAGACTGGTTGTGGTGAAAACGTGGGAGAACGAATGGTTTTAGTGGTACCTGACTGCTACAGTATGTGTAAAGACTTTACTGGTGCTGTGTCACCTGGATTAGAGAGCGCATGTTGGCAAAGTGAGTGTCCATGGCTCCTCCATGTGGAAAGTTTTGGTTCATTCTCTTCATGAGCTCAGTGAAGCAGCTGAAGGCCATGGCCTCTGAAAGGAGGAAACAAGAGAGAGGAAGTGAGTGGGAAAACTCTCCTCTGTTGTCCCGTCAATAACTGTAAAAATACACCAAATGTCAGAGAAGGGTTGATGACTCACCATCATCCAGAATGACTAGAAGTGGAGCCAGCAGATCACACATGCCCTGTACGTAACCAATGTCAAGATGCTTCCAGATATAACTGAAAATATACAAACGAGAGCAGTGAGCTGAACTGATTTCATCTGCCAATCTGAGTCATACGCTGCCATCCAGATTCAGAGGTAAATCCACTTCTTTTTCAATGCTGAAAAGTAGTTTTCCAAAATAATAATCATCATTTATCAAGGCAATTACTTTTGAAGTGCAAACATCTTTACATTACATTACTTATTTCGTCCTAGGAGGTTCTAGGTCGGGCTAGAGGGGCTCTTATTTTTCCTATTATGGGTGGCCCTTCAGATGTGCTTGTGTTTAATATAATTTTGTCTCCGCTGCCATTCAGGAAATAAATGTATTACTGTCTATCTATATTACTATCTATTTATATTTTTCTTAATGTCAGCAAATCCTATGAAAAAGACCAAAAACAACAATGTGTTAGTCTGTCTCTCAATACTTTTGGACCTCCTAACCTAATCTTGAAAGAGCTAGGCACTGTAGTTTTAGCAAATGCCACTCAAACAGGTGTAAATCTTTCAAATCATTTGTTGGGAACTATTTTCAGCTGCGGACTGACACACACTTGGTGCTGCAGCGAGTATTTGAAAAAGGAAGGTGTATGTGGGACGGGGCCAAAGTAACCTGAGTTCATTGTTGGTTTGGGTTTTTTTTATGGGATTTGTTGACAGCGAGACTATTGCCTTGCCTATTGTCTCATCCTTTAAAATGTCAGTTATGGAGCATTTATTTGATAAGAACAAGATAAGCAGCTATGATTCAGGGAGTGGGAGCATTATTATAAAACAAACACTCATTGACTCGTTTCCATTTCCAGAAACAAAAACAACATTGCCACATAAAGTAACATCAGTTTCATATTCACACTGTCATCCTTGAAAAGTAGGTAAGCCATTTTCCCTACGTATAAAGACGGGTACAAAGTGCACGTTTACACTCTTCATTGCATCCGTGATGCTGTCAGTGTTTTACCTGCACATGATGTTGCGCAGTTTATCCAGATTGGCAGGAGTGAAGTACCAATAGTTTCTGTCACAGCGCTGGACATCCTTTTCAATGCGATGCAGATTTAATGTGTACAAGTCCAAAAGCTCTTGCTGAAACAGACAAAACAATAAATAAATGAATAAATAAATCAAGATAATTATACGGTTGATTTGCACGAGGATGAATTGATTTGAAAATGAATGCATACAGAGAAGGGACTTCCAGCAGATTCTTGAGCAGTCGCTTCATTCTTGGTGTTTTCCGACCCGGCCAGGGAGTCAAAGTCAGGGTAAAGGCTCTCCATCTCCGGCTCCTCAGACAGGATGGACTCGGTGCCCTCTGGACTGGGCTTCCCCTGCGCCTCGTCATGCCTGAGCTCCACGACAGGCGCCGAGTCCTCAGAGAATGACGATGCTTCACAACGTCCCTTCCTGCTCAAAGGCACCATGGAAATTTTGGCTTTGGGGATCTCCTCCATCTCTATGGCTGAGGGAGATTCATCGGATTCAGTCTGAGCCTCGTCTTTCTGAGCGGCAAAGTAGGCTTCTCTTGCCCTCAAGACCTCGGGGCCTGCTGAGAAAACGAGGTTCTTTTCATCTGCAGGAGCCACGGGATTTATGGGTACATCTTCTTTCCTTTTCGCCAATAAAACCTCTTGTGGTTTACATGTTGATGATTCATCCATTTCCTTCAACTTCACCACATTTGTTTCTGCAATTTTCTTGAGCTTTGATGTTCTCTTAATATTACCTTCTACTTCTTTTTTAAAACTCTGCTCAACAGGTTCTCCTTTAGATTCTGTAGCAGCTGCTGATGCCATCAAAGTGTGCTCATCAGACACTTCTTTTTCTGTTTCCCCTGACTTTAAAGATTCAATTCCTTGAATGTCTCCAGACTCAGTTTCTTGTGCTTTGGGTTGCAGACTTGTCTCTTCGTTGGCCTTCACCAGCCCCTCCTCCAACGGTTGGATCATGTTGTCAGCCGTCACCTCGGTCTTAGTCTTGGTCACATCAGGTGCTTTCCTCTCCTCCTTCTCTTTGCCCCTCACTGCACCTTTCACCTGGCTGTCCATGTCCTCTGCCAGACCCTCACTTTCTACTCCTGCAGGTTTGACAGGGCTCTGTGGCACCTGAGGGACAGCTGGAGACCTCTGGGTTGTCTCAGGTGCAGCGCTGTCCTCTGTGCTGAGTGAGCCGTCCGACAGGCCGGAGGTGACTGAGAAGTTGCGGGAGGAGGGATGCCCAGAGTCAGGGGAGCTTGTCTCGTTCTGCAGAGCTCCGTTGGGCATCTTTGGCACCTGTTTGGCCTCTTCGCTTTTGGGCTCCGTCTCGATTGGGTCCACCTCCTCCACGGACTCAAACACCTGAAAGAACAAGCCAAAGGGAAGCACGCTACTCCAGGGGAAGGGATGGGAGGATGTGAAGAACTAGCAGGAGAGAGAATGAATGGATGAGGAATGCTGGTTCAAAAAGTAGAGATCACATGCATTACTTTAGTCATATACTGAGACATAAAAGTCATAAAAGATCGGGCTGTTTTAAGAAGTCGAACAGAAGTGCTGTTTGAAAGACAACTTTAAAAGAGCATCTAAGCAGGCTGTAATATGTTTTTCATACCTGTGTGCTGCTGCTGGAGTCACTCTGCAGGCGGGCCAGACTCTGCCTGTCTGAGCTGTGGGAGGACTGGGACTGAAAGATAAGAATATATTTTTATTGACTTACTGTTTTATTGTACGTTGGCTCGTATGCTGTGCTCACAAAAAAGGGATACTCTGTTGATTTAGTGTTGCACTTTTGTAAAGTTGCAGTTAAATGAAGGAGCATGGGTCAGGCTCCACAAAAGCAGGATTCTACATTTCCCAGAATGGAACCAAAGGCTTTTCTTTGGAGTTTCTAAGCCTAGTAAATGCCCATGTCTTTAAAATGGGTCTTTTTTTATTTATAAAATTGAACGATCCCTCTAAAGCTACAGTAGATATATGACAGACAAGTCCTGCTCATAACTAGTCAAATTGGCCACTTTTATATTTATATACTACAACTTTTCTGTACACAGTACTGATTAAGGACACAACATAACACAAACAGCTCATCCCTTTTCAGAGTGTCAGGCAACATGTATGCACATTGTCTAACTCTGAATATAAGTGTGTGTTACTGCTTCACCTCATTGCTGACAGTGGAGTCATGGTGGAGCATCTTCTGACTGGGACTGTCCATGCTCGCTCCAGAGGAGCACTTTGCTAATGCCGCGGCATGCTGCTCCTTCTCCCGCTGGCGGACGATCTCCTCACAGCCGAGCCACTCGCGCATGGTCTGTTGGTAACATACTCGGACCTGTTCGTCCACCTGGGGTGAGGGATCTGGGGTCAGTGGTTCAGGTGGAAGATGCTTTGGAAGCAAAGCAAATATCGTGGAAAAGACAAACCTCCTTCCTCTCAGTTTCTGACATTCCAAACTGATAATGACCCAGAAGGAAAGGCCACACCTCTTTACGCAGCGAGGCGTCCACACCGCCGAAGTAGACCAGACGAAGCAGCTCCTTCTCCTCGTATGCCTGAAGACACAAGAAATACCTTCAGTCAACTCAGTACTTGCTATTTGGTCAGTCTTTGGGTTTTCCTCAACATGTAAAAAGACAAATGTGTTTTCAGTAGCCCTTCAAAATAACAGCATTAACGACATGGCAGCCTGTAGACAGAGGCATCATAGTAGCTTTCACTGTGTCAATGCAGGTAATGATTAATGCAGGAAAGAGGGTGGCAGATGGGGAAGACTAAAGGCACTGGTGCATGTCCCAACTGTCACACAGTATGTCTGAGCTCATTAAGTAGAATTTACTTTACAGGAAGATAAATGAAGGTTACTCAGCCAGTAATCTAATGCTTAATTAAACATTTAAAGAGTTTGTGGGTTTATAAGGTAACTCAAAAGTAAATAAATACTTAGTAGTTGATATAAACAAAGAGTACAAAAGTAACGTTTTAAAATTTAACAATTTAACCTTTAGGTCCTACGTCATGTGATGCAAACTGTTACAAAAAATCCATAAACTCTTAAATGCTAATTGTGAGATGCAGTTGAAAGCTCTGGGAAAAGCTAGTAAGTGGACCTATTTTTTCTCAAACTACTGTTCCCACAATCAAGAATGAACTTTTTGCTCTTAATTGCGTCAGTTTTCTGAACAAATATATATAAATATTGAATTATTTTACAATCCAGTTTTAAGAAAAATATATGCTTCTAAAACAGGTAAAACTCCCCATGATCCCAGATTCATGTAACTAATGTCCAAATAAACAGTAGATGTGGACTTGGAGACTGACAGGTCCATTAGTCATGCCCCATGCTGTCTCGTGTCGCGAGACTAATGGTGTGAGCCACATGATTAGCAGAGGATGAATATGGATGAGACAGAAGAGTGACAGAGTGAAAGAGAGAGCCTGGGAGTGGACATGCATGTGTGTGTGTGTGTGTGTGGACGGCATACTGTCTGCAGCAATGAGAAGTTTGTGTTGCAGTGCTGTGACACCAGCGATGCTTACTGTGCAGTCCTGGAGGAACGTCTGCCACACGTCTGTGGTGAGCCCTTTGTGGGCATCACGTGGCACGTCGGGCGCCACAATGGTGTGATTGACGAGAGCAGAGAGGTGTGTACGCACAGTGGACAGGTGACGGCAGTATGCCAACCCTGGTTGACAATACAGTTAATTACTTAATGCCTCTGCAAATGTAATTATGTACTACTTCCTGAAACACATTTTCATAGTGAATGTGAACAGATACGTATATTAAGGCTTTTCAGTGTACACAATAAGCAATCACATACAGCCATAAAATGCCCGAGAGATGATCTGATACTTCATGTTGTCGCACAGCAGCTTCAGAGGAGCCCTGCAGGAAGACACAGCACAGAAACACTTTATGCACGTTATGCAACGATGCTGTTACCTTTTTTTAAAAGAGCACCATTAAACTATAATTAAACTAATTATCTAGTCTAGTGCGTGACAAGTTATTCATATTGTCCTGAATGTATGAGATACTGTATCTAATGTATTATTATAGTTTATTACAGTGTTGGGACTAACCTTTATCATTCAAATGATAACCTATTGTGCTGCCATATGGAATAAATTAGCCTTTTTTTCATAGCCTCCAACCATTTTATCTGCCGTGCTTATAACCTCATTCTCCCAACCCATTCTGATGTCAGTGAAGTAAATGTCACATAATTGTCTTCTGGGTAATTGCTAGGTTCTTACATCTTTGTTCCTTTCCCATTTTTGTCTGGATTTCTGAGGATTTCTGGTTGGCACTAAGGGATGTGTAGTGAGTTTGTCTCTCTCTGCAGCCTTCAGCAGTTTCCCTGTCAAGATCTAACACAACTCTGTCTAGCTTGAAGTGTGTTTATCTCTCACCTCTCATGGTTACAGCCCTTGGGTGTTGCCCCATCAGAGAAGCTCGCCTGAGAACAAGAGGAACACGAAGACTTCCTGAGAGTGGGATGCCACATTGTAGCTCCCTGATCCATCAAGTCTGGAGGAGTCACTGCAACAGGCGCACACAAACACACCAACATTGTTACCTAAAAAGCATTATGTTGCTCAGGCTTTCAAGAACAATTACATTTGCACTTTGATGATTCGAACAGAGCTGGAAACATTTCACATAAGCAGAATTATGTTGATCAATTGTGATCTGCTGAAAGCACTTCAGAGCACAGTATGTTTGTGTTTGATTCCTGTTAGAGCAAAGACAAAGCATATTAGCAAAAACATTTATGCAATCTGGAATTGATGCACAATTTGAAAGCAAGAAGCCATAATATTCAATTATATTATTATAAAGAGAAAAATGAATTGAGCAAGAGCCTTTCTCAGTTCAGGAGCCATATTCGATAAATCAGCTGTCCACCCATCAACTGTTAATTGTTGCTATTTAGCGGAATTTCGGGAGCAGGAACACACCCCCATTACGTCAACCACGTCACTACGCCGTTTCCGTATAAATACCCTACGTAATCATCCCTCATCCTCTCTCGATTACTGCGCCCCACCCGCCCGTCCCTTTTCGCTCGTTTTTCCTGTTCTTTCTCCCCTTTTTTCTCTTTTCTCTCGGTAGGGTCCTGAAGGGGGTTCGTCGCACCCGGGCGCCACGGCGGACGTCCCCACGAAGCTTCCCCAAACCATCATCAACATTCAAACATTCTAAATGTACCTATGTTCAATAAATCTTTAAACGTATCATATGGAGGGTGTGTCCCTTGCTAGTGAAAAGGTTACTGCGCTGTAATGCAGTAAAAAAGGTGTGACAAGGTTTGCGAGCAGTGGGAGGGGCTTTAATAACAGGACAGGTCAATAAACTTTGCCAGAGGCGCAGTTTAGGCCAGGAGGATATTAGATGCAGGGAATTAAAGCAAGGCAAGCTGACAGCTGGACAGATGAGCCGTGTTGTGACAGTGTTACAGCTGCTTCCTGTGAGTGAGGGGGATCCTTCAGGACAGCTGCTGGACCTCTTGGGTACCACCAGGGTCCCTGTTTTGGAAGGGGCCTGTCCACTCAGTTGAAGGGAGAGGGAGGAGGTCAGATGGGGAGGATGGGTTACAGTCACTGGAACAAACAACGAGTAACATTTTCATAAAAGTACAACAATCTGGAGAGGCCTGTGGGTGCTGCTCATATCAATTTGCTTCTCCGGAGGGAACCTCACCAAACTCTGACTGGCTGTTTGGAAAGAGGATGCGGAAGACATAATCTGTGGCCTCGTCCTCCTCCTTATCTGAGACCGAGTCGGAGGATCCAGATCCCTGAGGAACCCTCTTCCGCAGCTTAGGAAACACCTTTCCCTGTGATGAGAATATAGCTGTTATTAGATACCAAATACCAAACAGAATATTCTCAGCCATTAGAGCCCCGCTGAGCCATCCATGTGAATTAAAGATGATGAGTGTCTGTGTGATTAAGCCCATTAATAGTGGCTGAACATGCGTGGGTGGTTTTCATTATTCAGTTTAGCTGCAGATATAATGCTATTCAGTCCAACTAAAAAAATCCATTCATTAAAGTAGATACTTATTGTGTGGTGGCGCAGAGAAAACATTAAGCCAGACATTCATCAGTATCACTGCAACCAATATTACAACCAGGCAGTGCATCTAGTTCCAAATCCAAAAGTCTTTTTTATTGATTTATTGATTGGATAAGACGGATTTAGCACTTTGGTGCTCTTTTTCTAGAAGAATGCCTAATGTGCGTTTTATGATCAGGATCTGAAGCCAGGGAGCGACCCCAAAGAAAGACCTTCTGTGCTAACCTTTCCCCTCTGGGACCAGAGTGGAGGGTCCAGCTGGCCATGGGGAAGCAGGCCATTTTCCAGGCAGGAGAGGAACTGGAGCAAGTGGCCACCCCTGGGGAAGCGAATTGGAGGTCTTTGGATCCCATCCTGACTGACAAGCACCACCGTCCCCCCACTGTCAACTACAGGAGACATATGGCAGATGATTTCTTTGTTTAATTATTCATGATGACATTTTATTTGACAGTTGTGTTCAATTGCGGTAACTAATAATAAACGCAAACGTAAACAGTGTGGTTTAACGGTAAAGAAGGTTTGTGTGGACCCACCTTGTTGGTGACAGTGCAAGTAAACTATCTCCTCTAGAGGGATCGTCATGGCATAGTCCCAGTATACACTGAAAAACATTAAATCAAATACAGTAAAATACCAAACCAGACTAGCCGAGGCACAAATCCATAGGAAACGTGACTTATTATCCGTGTGAATCAAAATCCCAAGGAACATTAATTTTATGGCTAATAAAAGAAACTAGTCAGGAGTGTGCACACAGAAGAGCAGGCGCAGAGATGGCTAATGCAATAATCAATTCTTTTGGTGAGAGAAACCATGAACAGGCACAGGAACATAACACGGTTTGCTAGTTCGAGAGATGTCTGACAGTGTCTCAGTCAATAAACCATCCGCAGGCTGCTGGTGTGCTGAAAATAAGCCTCATCAGATCAGCTGCATACTGAGTCCCTGAGCCTTACACAAACACACTGCATTATTCAGATCCAACACCCGAGTGTTACACAAACAGCAGGGAGAACAAGTACAGAAATAATGCAGAAATAATAAAATTTCTTTGAGGAAGAACATTACATATTCTTAATGTGAGAAGGATTACTAATATCATCAAATGCTGGCTTTGTAGACTGATACAATCACAATCCATTTCGCAGCTGGATAATTTTGCACCTGCGTTCATAGTCCAGGTCTCCAACAGAGCCGTTCATGAGCTGATTAGGGGTCCACTTCAGGGTCATGATGTCAGCATTCTGGTGCAGAGAGAGGTAACCCGGGATCGCCTCCATGTCATCCCTCTGAAATAACCAAGAGGATTGATGTTTTCATTTGATGCAATAACCACGGATATGTGTGTATGTATAAGGCACCGCACTGAGCTGGTTTAAATCTTATTTATCAGATCGATATCAGTTCGTACACGTTAATGATGAATCCTCTATGCACACCAGAGTTAGTCATGGTGTTCCACAAGGCTCTGTGCTT